>PVKB01004365.1:0-88252 GCA_004027205.1 Ctenodactylus gundi | reverse complement strand
ACTTGACTTAGCGCTTGCTTTAACCGCTGAGCCATTCCTCCAGCCCCAGCCTATAATTCTTTTTTTCTGGATTAAGTCTTTGTCTGGTTTTGGTACTAGGGTGATGCTAACCTCCAAAAATAATTTGGAAGTGTTCCTCCTCTTTCTATTTCATGGAACAATTTGAGAAGCATTGGAGTTAACTCTTCTCTAAAATAGTGAAATTCTGCTGTGAATCCATCTGGTCCTGGACTTTTCTTTGTGGGTAAAAACTTTATTACTGCCTCAATTTTCATGTGTATTATGGGCCTGTTCAAGGTTTTTATGTATTCTTGGTTCAAGTTTGTTATTTTTCATATGTCTAGAAAGTTATCTATTTCTTCCAAGTTCTCCAATTTGTTGGGGTGTAAGTGTTCAAAATAGTTCCTTATAATTCCTTGAATTTGAACAATATCCATTGCAATTTCATTCTTTTCATTTCTAATTGCATTAATATGGTTTTTTTCTTTCCTTCTTTTTGTTAGTGTAACTAGAGGTTTATCAATCTTGTCCATTCTTTCAAAGAATCAACTCTTTGATTCTTTGATTTTTTGATTTTTTTTTAGTTTCAATTTTCTTGATTTCTGCTCTAATCTTTATAATTTCTTTCCTTCTACTTTTTAATTCATAGTGTTCTTGATTCTCTAGAGCCTTGTGATGCATCATTAAAGTTTATTTAGGATTGGTCTGCTCTTTTGATGTGTGCATTTATAGCTATGAATTTTCCTCTTTGGACTGCTTTCATTATGTCCCATAGGTTCTGGTATGATATGCTTCCTTAACAATATAACTGTAGGAAGCTTTTGACTTCTTCATCGATTTCTCCTGTGAACCGTTGTTTGTTTTGTAGAAAGTTATTTAATCTCCATGTGTTTGTATAGTTTCTGTGATTACTTTTGGTGTTGATTTCCAGTTTTATTCTATTATAATCTGAGAGTAATCAAGGAAATATTTTGACTCCTTTGTACTTATTTATATAGGTCTTGTGGCCTATAATATGGTCGACTTTAGAAAATGTTCTGTGTGCTGCTGAGAAGAAAGTGTATTCTGTTGATGTTGTGTGGAACACTCTGTAGATACTCATTAAGTCCAAGTTTTCCCTAGCTTTGTTTACCTGTAGTATTTCTCTGTTGATTTTCTGTCTACTTGAGCTGTCCATCTGTGATAGTGAAGTATTGAAGTCCCCTAGTATAATTGTCTCAGGACATTCATGGCCTTTCAGGTCCAGTAATTTTTGTTTTATGTAATTAAGTACCCCTGAGTTGGGAGCATATGTTTTGATAATTATGATTTCTTCCTATTGTATTATTTCCTTAACCAGTATATAGTGTTCCTCTTTGTTTCTCCTGATCTGTTTTGGTTTGAAGTCTGATGTGTCTAAGAATAGTATAGCTACCCCTGCTTGTTTTCTGGGTGCAGTTGCATGGAGTGTTGATTTCCAGCCTTTTATTTTCAGTTTATGTATTTCTTTATGAGTATAGTATGTCTCTTGCAAGCAGAACATTGTGGGTTCTTGTATTTTGATTCAGTTAACCAATCTGTGTCTTTTGATAGGCAAGTTGAGACTATCAACATTTAGTGTTATTATTGTAATATTTTTGCTACATCCTGCCATCCTTATGATGCTTCAGTGATAAATGTTTGACCTACTCTCTGGTCAGTTCGTTCTCCTCTTTCTGTTTTTTCCTTTTCTGTAGGGCCTCTGGTGCTGTTGGTCTTCCTTTTTATGTACAAGATTTGAGTATTTTCTGCAATGTGGCCTAGTGGATGTGGATTTCTTTAGGTTGTCTTTATCATGAAAATTTTTAACTTCTCCCTCTATTTTGAGAGATAATTTTGCTGGATGTAGTAGTCTGGGTTGGCATTTATGTTCTCTTAGTACTTAGGTGGTATTGCTCCAGGATCTCCTGGCCTTTAGGTTTTATGTTGAGAAGTCTGAAGTTATCCTGATATATTTGTCTTTTCACTTACAGACTTTAATAGTCTCTCTTTGTGTTGAGTCCTTAAGATTTCAGTTATGATGTGTCATTGGGGTGTTCTCTTCTGGTCAAAGTTGTTTGAAGTTCTAAATGCCTGTAGTAGCTCAATGTTCATCTCTTTCCTTAGATTTGAGAAATTTTCTTCTCTAATTTCATTGATCATGTTCTTTAAGCCTTTTGTTCCATCCTCAGTGTTCTCTTACACTCTCATAATTCTGAGGTTGTTTCTCTTTGAGTCATCCATCAGCTGTTGCAATCAGTCTCTGTCTTTGTTTGTTTGTTTTGTTTTATAGTCCTGACTGACTATATGATAGAGTTTTCCCATCTTATCTTCATGATCTGATAATGTTTCCTCAAAGTGTTCAAGCTGATTACTAGTGGTTTTCCCTGTGAATTTTTTATATCTTGGAGCTCAACTTTCATTGTTTCTATATCTCTGTCAAAATTGTTCCCTAATTTTTTGACTTGTCTTCCTTATCCATTTATTTGTTTCTTCTTTATAATCCTCTAGCTTCTTATTTATGTCTACTTTGAGTACTCAGTATCTCTTTTATGTCTTGTGTGAGCTTCTTCACCAATAAATCAGCTTTTTGACTTTATTGTCTTTAGGTTCTGCTACTTCGAGATCCCTGGTATTGGTTTCTGGGGTGCCTGAACTTTTTGTTAGTGATTTATTACCTCTTTCCCATGGTTCTGTTTTAGTGAGTTGAAACTTGGGTATTGTTAATGGACTGTGTCTCTTTTCCAGATATTATTTATAAGACTATTTCTACTTTAAACGTTTCCTTGAGTTCATCCAGGTTTTAGAATTTATGACTGTTTTCCACTTATTTAGCTATTAATTTTGAAGGTGTTCTTAATGAACAGCCTTCTGTTGAGAACTTAATCTCTTCCACTCTTTTGGGAAGGAGGAGCAGAATACAGTACTATATATGGTCTACAGACAAAATATTTGTTAGCCTATCTTAGATATGGAGATCGTTATTGATATCATCATCTACGCTTTGAATAAAGTTTTACATTTACAGTACTATCTAATACTAACAACTTATTGGCAGAGCCTAGTAGCTTATTTAATATTATAACCAATCCACCATCAGCATTATCAGGTGCAACATACATTCAGTGTATATCTAAGTAGACCTTCTATTGACTTGTTGAAATGTTCTATTAATATCAGTAGTATAGGGATAGAGGAATGGCTCCACAGTTAAAGTGCTTGCCTAGCAAGTCGTAAGTCAAACGTTAAGTACCTGAGTTCAATTCCTCAGCACCACACAAGCTAGGTGTAGTGGTGCATGCCTGTAATTGCAGCACTTGGGAAGCTGAGACAGAAGGATTACCTTGAGTACAAGCCCAGCTTGGGCTCCATAGTGAGTTCAGGACTAGCCTGGGCCACAGAGCGAGATCCTGTCTCAAAAAATATATATTATATGTTATAATATATATTATACTACTGATATACTTATTAGTAGTATAACCCAGACATTAATATAGTACATATTACTTACCAAGGCTAACCTCAGGTTGTGCTAACCACTACTGGTTGTGCACTCTTTTAACAGTTTGATGTATATTTGTATCTATCTATATTTGTACTTACTTCCTGCTAGCTATATACTTACACTAACCAAATATTGATATATGTACCCAATCCCCACTTAACCTTCTAGTTATGATCTGAACTACTAATGGTGGTTTCTGTACACATTGTTTGGTAGCCTATTAAAGGAACTTGTTTATGGTCTCACTGTATTGCTGATAATAGTAATATATATATATATATATATATATATATAAAACTAATTTATTACTAGCTAAATAGTGTACAGATAATAAGTCTCAACTAGTCTATCTATATGATTGTAAACTATTGATTCTTAACAGTTCTACTTATAAGGGAAATTGGAGTAGGGGAAGAGCAAGCTATGTTTAGAAGTTAGCTTTAGGTATAAAATAGAAAACAAAGGAGTATTTATATGGAATCAGATAGATTGTCAATACTTCTACCCCAGTTAGAGAATAACAGATAGGGAGGAGCACTATAAGCAAGTTTCAGATGAGTTAGGGAGAGCTGTGAGGGAAATGGAGAGAGTATAGCTTTCCGATCTGCAGAAAGATTTATAATACAGGGTTTAGAGTGTTAGTTAAGAGAGGAAGGAATTCAGAAACTATCAAATAAAGAGACAGAAGGAGGGGGAAGAAAAGAAGAAGAAGCATAAAGAGAGAAAATTACAAGGAGAAGAAGCAAAGAAAAAGTATTCCAAAAAAAAGGTAGGAAAAAAAAACTTGATCAGTTTCAGGAAAAGTAAGAAACAACCAAAATAAGACAAATAAAATGAAAACCAGAACGCAAAATTAAAAAATATATCAGTAACTCCCCATATTACTATTATTATTATTATTATTTATTTGGGAGTAAGTTTTTAGGCACTGGGTCTCTCAGTCTAATAGCTACTGTTCCTGGGAATTTCCCCTTTGTCCATGGGTTGTCCCCAGCTGATCTCCATGGAGTTCCTACTTCAATCTCACTTTCTCCTTTATACTTATCCCAGTAAAGTTACTTTCTACTTCCGACTGCTCTCTTTGTTCACACTGTTCATTCTTCGACATTGGCAGAATACAGACCCTGGTTTTGAGCTTTCCAGTAACAATGCGTCAGGGCCCAGGAAAGCTTCAGGCAGAGATCAGCAGTGTGCAGTGGCTAATGGGTCGAAGGCTGCAGGGAGGGGGAGCTTCGGGCTTCCAGGCCAAGATCAGGCACAGCGGTGAGGAGTCGGCGCCAGGGAGGGCTTCAGGCTGAGATCAGTGGCACAGAGGGTGATGAGTCACTTATTTATCTTTCGATGATCTCACTTTTACATCAAAATCTTGTTTGCCGATCCAGGTCTTTTCTCTTTACTGTAAAGTGGGCCTCAAATGTCTTGCATTATTTCCCATTGTAGAGGTTCTGACTCTTCACTCCCATTGCCTCCTTACATGTTAGCTAAATGTGAGACATATGGCTGTTATAATATTTAGCTAAAATTTAGATTGTTCCTGAATACTTAGCTTAAAAGTTGTTATGATTGATATACTGGTTGACATCAGTAGCTATAGGTCACTAGAACTGTTGGTCAGGGCTGGGGACGTATCTCAGGTATCTCAGTGGTTAGAGTGCTTGCCTGGCAAGCACAAGGCCATAAGCCAGGTAGAGTGATGCACACCTGTAATCCCAGCACTAAGGAATCTGAGACAGGAGGATAGCAGTGAGTTCAAGGTCAGGCTGGGTGGCGACGCAATGAGCTCAGGACTAGCCTGGACTATTTTTTAAAAAGAGAGGTGATCAAAAGTAAAGCTATAAGAATTTAAGGGTGGATTGATTGATTGATGGGTTGTACTGAGAAGCCCAGAGCCTTTACACTAAGCTACATCCCAGCCCGTTTTTATTTTATTTTATTTATTAATTTTGAGACGAAGTCTCACTCTGTAGCCCAGAGCTGACCCTGAACTCACTATGGAGCCCAGGCTAGCCTTGGATGAATGGCACTCCTCCTGCCTCAGCCTCCCGAGTGCTGGACTTACGTGAGAGGAGACAGTGGGGTTATAGGCAGTTAGGGATACAGGGTTCCCCAGAGATAGAGAGGTTCCTGGAAAGCAGGATTACCTCCCATAACTCCTAAGAATACTTAATGGGTACTTAGGCGTGGGCCTCAGTGGCAGCTTAAGGGTGGAGAACCTAACAATCAGCTTTAGTGGCTAAGCTGCTTCACATAGGACAGCCTCGTACCCAGCTCAACTACATAAACCCCTAGACACTGAGCCACAGGGGCACCCACCATTCCGGGTCCCCCTTCTGACTAGCAGAAGCTTTATCCCATCTTTCCTCTCCTGACATTTCCCAATAAAGCCTTCATTCACAACCTGCCTCCCTCCTTCAGCAATTTCTTCAGGCCCGTGGAGACAGGAACTCGGCATGGAGACCTAGTAGAATTGGGTCCTGACACCGTAACCTAACAGTTACAAGTGTGCGCCACCATGCCCAGCTGCAGGTGGTGCTGGGGGATTAAATTCAGGGCCTTGCACTTGCTAGGTAAGTGCTTTAACCACTATGCCATTCCTCCAGCCCCTTTATTTTACATTTTGAGAAAAGGTCTCCTTAAGTCAGTTGCCTAGGCTTAGCTCAAAATTGTAATCTTCCTGCCTCAGCCTCTCAGTGCAGGCCCATGCCCCTGGGATGGCTCAAGGATCTTAAGTGGCATTTTTAAATTTTTATTTTATTTTTTCAATTTTGGAATCATGCAGCGCTTCATTCAAAATAGAATAAGCATTCCAGTGTATTGAGTAAAAGAGATTGATTTTATAAGCACAAAAAGGCTGAAGGAAGCAGAAACAAAAAATAAAAAAGGGAATTGGTTATTTCAAAGTTGCTCTTCTCCTAAGGGGAAGCTCAGAACAGTAGGACCGTCATGAATTACCACATTGGCCGAGGTTGGGCTGTTTGCAGTGATGCTCAGTGGTAGAGCCCTTTCCAACACATTCAAGGTCCCGAGTTTGATCCCTGCACAGAAAAAAAAAAAAAAAAAAAAGTTTGTTTTTCCACTGTTTGGGAAATATGGTTGTTATCTCCAATTTATATTTCTCAGAAGGCCAGATAAACAATTTAGTTAGTTTCAGCTTGACGACATGAAACTTTAGTGTGAGTGATCCCATTTTGATTTTTAGTGGTCTGTTGGGGCTTAGGAAAGGGCTTTAGTTCAAGGCAACAGCCTCTGTGATTTGTAACAGTATGAATCCTAACCTGGTGTATCTCATATGTATTTTCTTTCACAAACCCTCTCTCATTTCCATGATTGCCATGGGATCTATACTTATTTAGGTCAACATCCCTTGAGAATGAACTTTGGCTGTTTGCTAGTACTTGGTAAGCTAGTAAGTGACAAGGAAGCCTCAATAGGAAATCCTGCTCACACGAAAGCATCCAGGAGACTTGCGCCCTGTTAACTACTGCTCATGGTGCTGGGTGGCTCCAGACACTCACTTCAGTGTCAATGACTCTGGTTTAGAATCCTGTTTGCTACGAACCTCAATCACATCCAGATTAGTAAGAAACTCTGTGGAAGCCGTCAGCTCATTGGTAGCTGTGGCTGCCCCTTTGGGAGTTCTCCTTAGCAGAGCGGCCTGTCCTCCCTTATGCCCAGCATTCTAAATTCCCAGGACAAGTTGCACCTAAATGATGTAGGTGTCAACAGCTAACCAATCTTCCCCTAGAAAACAGAACCCAGATCATCTGGTGACGTTCTTCAGATAACGTCAAAATGTGTAACATCCCTCCTTACCCTTTAATTCTGTGTATAATCTAACATAAAACCTTTAAATCGCTGTGAGGTTTAACTTGCAGAAAAGTAATATTTGCCTAAAGAATTATGAGAACTAGCCCCAGGAGGTCAAGGTCAATGCCATGTTGAGGGTGGTACAAGAAAAAGACCCTGCTCTGGATGACGAATAGCTCACCTAGCACACAGTCTTCCTGCCTGTGGCCTCCTGGGTCTCCTCCCTCCCTACACATAAGCTTCTTTGAATACTTGAGCTCCCCAAGCTGGTCTTTTTTGTGGGGAGATGAAAGCTCCCTGCTTCTTCTCGTGATGTGATCTTTGAACGAAATTGATTGTCTACACTCGCTCTCTGCTCTCAAATATCAGCTTTGGTGCAGTCAGCAGATGGACTTGGGCAGGGTAACACAAGTTGCAAAACAAAGCTAAATTCTTCCTTTCAGAACTAAGTTTTTGATATAATCAATATGTCACATTATGTGCATAGGATTTCAGGGGAAAAAATGAAGAAAAAAGGAAACACATTTACAACCCCAACATAAAGAGACTACCATTTTATGAGATTTCCTGCTAATGTTTTTCTTATCCATATTTTTTTCGTAACTTATTGTAAATATCCCAAAACAGTTTTGCTTTGCAGTACTTGACATGACAACACAGGCCTTTTCCAGTCAAAGGAGGCAGTATGATTATGGATAAATAGTAAAAAAAAAATCTCTTCATTGCCTTTCTTTATCCATTCCCTCACCGACACTTACCCCTGGGAGGTCAATGTAAGAACTCAAAAGCAGAACATTAAACCACAAAAACCTAAGTCCAGGTTTATTTGTTTTATCTCAAAGCTTGAACCAGATAAGGGCTCTTTTTATAACAAAGCTCACATTGAACTGCCCTCCTCTTCAATCTAAGGACCCATTTGCTTTGTTGTTCCTTGAAATTTTGCTTGGAGACACCTAAAATTCTTGAGATCTTTGAGTCAAACACACTGAATTTTGAGAACAAAATAACCTCATGTCCCCTACCTGCCTTCCCACAGCCCTTCCTAAAGATGTTGTAACTGGAATCAGAGGTGAGATCCAAGCACCACAGGGAGTGCCCACCCTGACCCAGCACTATCCAAGGGACATGAAGGAGTTGCCAGCTGGCACTAGCTTTGCCCGCCCTTCCAGTGAAAGCATTAGGTGTCCCTCAAGACATCTTGTCTAGGGCAGGAGTTCCTGTCAATGGGCAGGGTCCTTTCCTCTGGAAATCTAAATTCTCTTTGAACAGTTTATATATTTCTGGTAGGATATTCTTACATATCGGTGACTACTACATGTTTGCATATTAAACATGGGAGTGGGTAAGATCTCATTGTAGAAGACATGCTACTTATATGATGCTTATGATCCATTAACATTGTAAGAGACCACTGTTCCTATATGGGGCCCCAGCCAAGGTATTTTTTTCCCCCCACTAGTGTGGGGAGTTGATCACTCCAAGCCTTTGCTCTGAGCTATATACCAAACCCTGTCACTCCTTTTTGAGTCAAGATCTCATATAGTTTCCAAGTTGCCTATACTGGGCTCAAAATCGTGATTGCTGAGTTGTGCATGTGCCATAATCCCTGGCTTGAAACTAAGTTTTTATCTGACCTTTCATTGCACTATTGCAGACCTTAGAAAAATCTAGGGCTGGGCATAACCCAGTGATCAAGCATGTGCTTAGTTTGCACAAGGTTCTGCCTTTAATTGCCAGTAGAGAGAGAGAGAGAGAGAGAGGGAGAGAGAATTTGAGATAGGAAAATGAAATTTCAGCAGAACTCTTTATGGGCACAAGATCAAGTCACTCCCTTTTTGCCTTCTGCCAAATCCTCAAGTTGTTTCCTTTGACTCACCTCATATGATATCACATGGCAGTAGAGAAAACACTACCCTGCCTCAGGTCTCTTAGCACAGTGCACGGTGGGCACTCAAGAAAAAATGAATTAGAACCATAACACATTCAGAACAAAATCACTCCAATGAAGCAAGTTCAGTCCAGGTAGTTTTTTTTGAGAGTAAAATGAGTTGTCATAATAAATTTTTTTCTGAAGCAGACCCCATACATCATACATTTCCCACAGAAATCCCATGGCCACGTCTTGTGGTCGTACTTGTTGGATGTCCCTTCAGTGTTGATGCTTATTCAGGTCTCTTCATTTCATCAGAAATGTCAGTGAAATATTCTCCTGAAACTGTCCCTTAATGAGAAGAAGAAGAAGAAGAAGAAGAAGAAGAAGAAGAGGAGGAGGAGGAGGAGGAGGAGGAGGAGGAATTGGAGTGACAGGAAAATTACAGGTGAAATATTTTCTATTTTATGAATTAATAAATAGGAAAACACATGGACAAGATCAACTTTCATCATTAATGAAATAAAAATATTACTTTTAGAAAAAGAAAATTAAAGGCTCTTTACAGTGGATTAAAGGCTCTTTACTTTTTCTTGAGAAAAATCTGCATTTGATCCCAATTCGTCAAATAGGTGTCTTTCTTGGATTTATGTCAGGCTCCTAACCACTCTATCTGATTTATTTGTAAGAATCTCTAAAATCTGTCTCTGTCCATTGGAATATATTTAACAACAACAAAAAAGCATCATCAGTACTAGTATTGAAGGAGGTTAAGGATGTATATAGTCACACTGTAGTTATAAAAAGTGGGTAAGTGCAAAAACAACTACACTTGTAAAACTGTTACATCTTTGTTAAATCCTCTAGCCCCATCTTGTCATATTCCTATGTTAAAATTTTTCAGGAGCTGGGACTGGTGTTGCAGGCCTGTAATCCCAACACTCTAGGAGGCTGAGGGAGGGAAGTTTCAAATTCAAGCCCACCCTGGGCAACTTAGTGACTTTGCATGACCCTGTCTCAACATCAAAAATAAAATGGGCTGGGGAGGTGCCGTGGTTTGGGTCTGGAATGCCCTCCCAAAGTCTCATGTATTTGGATGTTATGGATTGTCTACGGAACCATGTGCTGTTGGGAGCCCGGTACCTCATCTGAAGAGGTGGATTGCAGGCATGTGGACTGTATTACAGGTGTATGGATTCAATCACAGGAGTCTTGTAGGGGCTTAAATCTGGAAGGGGTGGAACACTGAGGCTGGACTCAGAAGGAGCAGATCACTGGGATGAGACCTGGAAGGATATATGCTGCTTCCTGCTTTCCTTCAGGGACTTGACTTGCCTTGGCTTCCTGTTTGTTGTGTCAAGAGGAGCTGCCTCCACCTGTGCCATGTGCTTCTACTGTTGCCGGCACCCATGAATGGACTGTGAACATCTGAAACTCTGAGCTGAAATAAGCAACCTTTCCTCTCTAAGTTGTGGAGGTTGAATATTGAATCACAGCAATAAAAAAGTAACTAAGACAGGAGGTAGCTTAGTGTGAAGCCCAGAGCTCAATCCCTCGGACCACAATTAACAAAACAAAGCTGAACAGCCTGCAGAGATAGCCCAGGGAGGTGGTCGTTTGCTACTCAGGAGGCTAAGGCAGAGGATCACAATTTCAAGGCCAGCTTGGACAATTTACTAAGACCTCGTCTCAAAATAAAATTTAAAAGAGCTGGGAGTGTAGCTCAGGGCAAACCACTTGCCTAGCATACCTAAGACCTCAGATTCTACCCCCAGGACCACAAAAAACAAAACAAAACAAAACAAAATCTTCAAAGATAATTATAAAAGTTGATACATAGGATAAAAAAATTAAAATTTATTTACCTACTCATTCTACTGTTTGTTGACATACACAATAGACTTGTAATGGGCTCGACTTCCCAGATCATGTGAATGCAGGACCACAAACTGCTGATAGACCCATTATCCAACATGGTCCACTTGCCTGCTGTGTAGTTTGCCAATCACTAAAACAAATCTTGCAAAAGGGAGTTAACTCACAAGGTGGTCGAGTAGGAACACAGGAGAGCAAGTCTAAAATCTACCTTTCCAAGGACAGGGTTTGGGAATATTTATGGACCTTGGTGTGGGAAAAGGTGGCCGGAGACCAGGAAGAACTTGGTGGTCTGCATGAGTGTAATCAAACTGCATCATGACCCGCAGGTAGTTGGTGATTTTTAGTCAACTTTATAAAAGCAACCAACTAAAAGCAAGTGCAGGAGGTTAAGCCAAGGAGGGTTATTCAGGCTTTCCCTTGGTTCCAGCCCAGTCACACATGGGTACTTGTCTCTTTGGTGAAGAAAAACTTCCTGCTGACATGTGGCAGTGTTTCAAGGTGCTTAACCATGAGGGAGGAAGAGAGTACCTGGCTCACCTCAGGACCTTGACAGGACTTTGAATCGTGAGGAGAAAGGTTTTCTTCCTCAGTCTACATGTCAGGACGTCTGCAAACAGCCCAGTGCCCAATAGTCCAGCCAAGGAGTGGCAGACCCTTACAGTTTTGTTTTCTTTCTCCTGTAACTTTCCTAGCAGAAGATCAATCAAAGTGTGCACAGCAAAATCTCCGCATGGTACACCGATATTTTTCTCAGTGCAACGTAAGGAAGAATGGTGTTGGCCAGAGGTCCTGAAGCTATGAGTCCAGAGATGAGAAAAGAGTTTATAGTACCCTCCCTAATTTACCTTCCGACCTCAGAGGCCTGGGCCCCTCCAGGCCAACACTGCCTCCTCCCTTAGAGCCATGAATTATGAGCTAGTGACCAACCAAACTGAGCCTACACTGGAAATACTAAATGGAGGGAGAGTGGTCCCCAGCATGGCTGAAGGAGGACGCTGACGCGTCCTCCTGCCCTACCCAGTGTCCTTTGCTCCCAGTGTGCCTGCTCAATCCAGTCTTCACCTGGCTTCTCTTGCAGGTGCCTGATAAATCATATAGCATTGCCAGCCCCTGCTCTCTCCTGTCCCTTTGTAGCTCAGTTCCCACTGCCACTCCTCTTCAGGGAAACCCAAAGCTCTGTTGTTCCCTGGATTTCTGTCCTGGATTCCCTCTGGACGATGTCACCCATGCATCTGGCTTTTAAGGCCTCTGTTATGCTAATTTAACCAGAGTTTCCCCTCCAGCCGCCCACCTTGAAGTCATTCTAGCAATCCATTCATCACGTGTTTTTGTGCAACCTGTCTCCTAGAAATTCCCAAGTGCAGTGAGAGTCCCACATTCTCTACCAGGTGGTGGTTGGCATCAATGACACCAGTGTGGACTCTAGACAACCTCAGCAGGCTCTGTCTGAGCACACAGGCCAGGTGTCCTTCACATACCTTCCTCTAGTTCTTCCTTTTTGCCTTCTTCCAAATCCCTAGGCAATTCCAACTTTGTTTCATCTACAGTCCAGTTTATGAAAGTGTTACCCACTCTCAGGTCTCCTAGCACAGCACGTGATAGGCACGGGATGTCCCAAATAAGCAACCACTCTATCATACTATACTTTCTCCTGTGCCATCCTAACGCTGTGCACCTAAATGTCTCCTGAAGTTCTCCCCTTTCCTCCACCTCGCCTCCTCAGGATACCTTCCAGGCAGGTTGTCTTCACTCTCTTCTCCGTTGTCTCTCTGGTTATTGTCCTACCACACAAAATACGTCCTGCCTATCCTTCCTTTTATGGTGGTACTGAGAACTCAACACCAGGCCTTTACAGTGACCTACATCCCCAGCTCATTCTATTGTCTACCTTGATACAGAGTCTTGCCTAGTTGCTAAATCGCTTGGGCTGTGCTCAAACTTGGATTCCTCCTGCATTAGTCTTGCACACCACCAGGATTACAGCTATGAGCCCCATGCCTGGCAATACCTAAATGCTTTTGATGACTCCTTATGGCTTACGAGCAAACCCCCAAGCCCGGGGCATGGTGTACCAGCATTCTTAGAGCCCATTGCCTTGTCACTCATGCTTCCTCAACCTCCAAGCTGCCTGCCAACCTAATTTCCCCCAGTCCGTAGCACATCCCTTCCTCCCTCGTCCTGAAATGCTCTTGTCCTTTCCTGTTGAACACTCACCATTTGCATGCAATTCAGCAGATGAGACAGGAATGAGGGGCCGCACATTACCCAAGAGGTATTTTTTCCTTTTTGTCTGGCAGCAGCCGTGAACACCTTGTAGCTGGCCCAGCTATATCAAGTGCCCCATGGCCACTCCAGGAGATAGTTGCTGTGGCCTGAGCAGACCTCAGCATGAGCCTATCCAAGATGATTTTGCCCTACAGCCTTGCTGAATAATTTCATCCCTCCCCATACCTCAGCAATGAGGTTCATGAGGGGTTCCTCCTCTACCCAAGACCAAACGGAAAGCTTGACACTACACATGAGTAAACCCATCTTTTTTGTTTCCTATACGAGCAGCCTCTCCATACTCCTTAGCAGGTCAGTCTGTGTATTGTACCCCTTATGCTACAGCATAAGTTCTATAGAGCCTCATTTCAGATGACGTCTTCTTGCCTATTCATGATTTCGTCTCTAGTAGGGCACACTGAGCTGGTTCACAGAGCTGATAACACCAAAAGGTCACTAGTGTCACGAGTGGCCAGCCAGTAAGGTCTGATAGCACTGAGGGTGACTGGCAGTAGAGAATAGGGGAAAATGGCATAGAGCAATGGGGAGCTCCTGGTAGCTCCCATCTCTGGCAGCATGAAGAGTTCCAAAGGCCCGATGGTAGTTATGGTTTTTCTGAGTGGTGAAGAGGTCCACTCACACTAAAAGAGCTCATAGCTGCTGACATTGAAGTCCACGGGTGTTACCATTGGAAGAGCTACACATGACAATTTACAATTTCTACGTGAATTGAGCAAGAACCTTCAGCAAATGGGTACCATCTTAGAAGCCTGTATGGGGACGCTCCCCTCTAGAAAGCCTCAAAGAAGAAGAAAGACACCAGTGACAATTGTCAGCAGGCTTAAGAATCAGCCAAGATCAAGGCTATGTCTTATTTCCATCTTACCTGGAATTAAAAGTGAATGCTAGTTAGTGACATGACTCCCTGTCTGCTTTGGGTAGAGCAGTCTCTCCTCTGTGCCCCCACTGGCACATGGACCTGATCCCCTGGACAGGGCTGGGCATTTATCCTAATCATCCAAATGTTAAGAGTGGGCTGCACTGACAGACCGGGTCCACAGAAATGCTCAGCAGTGCTAAATTTCACCAGAATAAGAAAGCTAAAAAGTTACAGAACTTTTCCCAATTGTTTCATTATACTTCCCTTAACTCCTCTGCCTACGATAGACACTGTGTAAATATATATCCCATCTGACAGGCATTTGCCAAGATGGTGTCAAGCTGGTGTCAGGGGTGCAGATAGAGGCAGTGCCATAAGATTGGGGCCTTTAAGGCCTTTGGACTCACATCTTGCAACAGTGTGGCCCAGGTGCTGGCCATGGCGCTACAGAATTTAATGCAATTGAAGGATTTGGTTATTGTCCTACTAAGTTTCATTCCTGTTTCCGTCCAATTGCTTTCTATTCTTCTATTCCTCACTTTACCCTGTGCCATTGTATGTTAGAAGTGTTTAACTTTTCTTTGACTTTTCACAGGAGCTCACAACTAAGAGTTTGCCTTGCATCTCAGAGGAGACTCTAGACTTGGACTTTTTTAGTAGTACTGAATCTGTTAAGAGCTCTTAGAGAAGGACTAGATGCATCTTGCATAAGGAGGTGGACTTGAGTGTTTTGGGGGGGGGTAGAATGTTATGATTTGTATCTGGAATGTCCCCCAAAAGCCCCCAAAGCCTCATGTATTTGAATGTTATGGCATAACTGTGGAGCCATGTGCTATTAAGAGGTAGGGCCTGACTGGAAGAGGTAGATAATTGAGGCATGACCTGGAAGGGGTGGATCACTGGACCATGACCCGGAAGGATATATGCTAGCTCCCCTTCCTTGCTCAGCTGGCTTCCTATCTGCCGTGCTGTGAACAGTTTTTCCTCCTTCTGGGCTTCTGCTGTGTACTTTCCAGCTGCCTGTGAATAGATGGAGACCTTTTGAAACTATGAGCTAAAATAAATCTTTCCTCTCTTAAGTTGTGAATGCCAGGTCTTGTGTTCCAGCAACAACAAGGCAACTAAGGCAGTCGGAATGCCAAATGTGCCACGCACAGGCTGTGCTACACTCTGCCTCTTGAATCTCAGTGTCCTCATCTCTAAAAGAGGAAAATGAGCCACACAGGGTAAAGCACTTAACATGGTGCTGGACACACAGGATGTGGTCTTTGCACAGCTGTTATTTATTCATATTATTGTTGCTATCATTTAACAGAGCCTCAGTAAATTTGAATTGAGAGAAAAGATTCCCTTAAAATGTTTGGGGGTTTGGGAGTTTGGAGAGGTATCCTGGGAGAAATAGCCTCTCTGTATAAGTAAAGACAAAAACAAAATATGAAAGCAATCTGTGAAAATCCAAGACTAAGCATGGGGCAGACACATCTGTCCCAGAAGAGGGTAGGGAGAAGAGGGGTCTGGGCCCGGGCTCCCATGTGCAGCAGGAGATGGACTTGTGCCTTGGTGACTACCAGAGGCTTAGCTCTTAAAGCCAATTCAGGTTCCATACGGCAGCAAGGTCACCTGGAAAGTGGGAAACCAGATCAGGAAATTCAGGTGGGCGGCTTTCAGATGATCTACTGGTCCAGAATCCCAAGAAAACCAAAAGTAGCAGCCAGAAACTCACAGAACAGAGGGAAAGAGGATAGGCGAATTAGCTCCCAGTGCTCTGTGGTGCAACGGGGTCAATAGGATTGACAGCAAAAGATTGAATTTTATTTTATTTTGGTTTTGTTTTTTGGTATGAGGGATGGAAGCCAGGGCCTTCACACTGAGGTATTTCCCCAGCCCATTTTATGTTTTGATTTTTGAGACGGGATGTCACTAAGTGAAGGTTGGGCTTGAACTTGTGATCCTCCTGCCTCAGCCTACCAGAGGACTAGCAAGGATTACAGGTTTGTTCCACCATGCCAGGTAATTAAATATTTCAAAGTACCTAGTAGACAGAATTTTGAATGTTCCAGTACAGAGATAATACATGTCTGAGAACACAGATGTGCCCATCACTTCAATATAATCACTGTGCATCTGTGCATGGTACACATGTATTTTGATTTTGTGCTGCACTTAATAAATATGTGAAGGCTGGGGGTGTATCTCAGTGGTTAGAGTGCTTGCCTAACTTGTGCAGGACATTGTATTTGATTCCTCAGCACAATATAAAATAGCCAGGTGTGGTGGTACACTCCTATAATGCCACTTGGAAGGCTGAAGCAGAAGGATTGCCATTAGTTTGAGGCCAGGATGGGATACATAGTAAGGTCAGAACCAGCCTAGTCTGTAGAGCAAGACCCTCAAAAAAGGTTTTTTAAGTCCTGTGTCAATTAAAAAATATATTACAGGGCTGCGGGTATAATTCTGAAGTTAAAATGCTCGACTAGTAAGGACAAACCCCTGGGTTCAACCCCTCAGAATCACATAAACTGGGCATAGTGGCATATACCTGTGATCCCAGCACTCAGAAGGTTGAATCAGGAGGATTGCCACAACTTCGAGGTCAGCCTGGGCTATTGAGATCAGGACCATCCTAGATTATAGATCAAGACCCTGTTTATATATATATATATATATATATATATATATATATATATATATATATATATATAATTTAAATAATAAATACATTTTAAAATATGCAGAAGCCTGTTGTGGTTTGGATCTGGAGTGTCCCCCAAAAGCCTCATGCTCCTATGGCTACTGTGTACTGGTGGGATGTGGGGCCTGGCTGGAAGGGTCACGTGCTTAGGGCTTGACCTGGAGGGCCGTGTGCTGGTTCTGCCTTTCCTTCCATATTTCGCTTGTCCTGCCATGTTGTAAGGATCTCTGTCTCCAGAGTGCTGGCTCTGGCTCTGGCTCCAGCCGCAGCCCCACCATGTGATTCCACCATTTTCCAGCTACCCACCTGTGAATGGACTGAGACCTTCTAAAACTGTAAGCTACAATAAATCTTTTCCCCCTAAATTGTGGATGTTGGGTATTGAGTCACAGCCACTAAAAAGTAATTAAGATAGAGACAGTGGCAAAATACTGGGTACCTTCCTAAAGCCCTGGTGTCCTCAGCCCCATCCTATGGAGTTGTATCTAGCACAAAGGTAAGAACCCAGGGGACAATGGGAGGACCCAGAATCCCTAAACCCTTCGGGAGAAGGGACTTGAGTGACTTAACTGCTTTCTACTTGAGCTCTGGCTAGGGACCTGTAGAGCGTTTTGGAGAGTGCAGAGTGGTGAGCAGTTGTGGGGAAAGTTAAGAACCCAGTGCTGAGTCCAAACACACTGGATTATTAAGGCAGATCTTGGACCACTTTTGCTTCCCAGAAATTTGTGGTGGTGATGGTCCTCGTCATTGTTTAGTTTTTGCACTGGGATGGAACCCAAGGCCTTCACGCTGAGCTGCAACTCCAGTCCATTTTTTAGTTTTACTTTGAGACAGGGCCTTGCTATGTAAGTTTCCTAGGCTGGACTCAAACTTGTAATTCTGCCTCAGCTTCCAGAGTGCTGGCATGACAGGCCTGAGCTATGTGGCATGCAGATTGGCATATCCAGTTAATCTGCAGCTAGTTTTCTAATCAAATCATCTGGCATTCACATGGCACTTTGCAGTCTCCAAAACACTCATAAACATTGACTCACTCGTTCCTCAGAATAACCAACCCCATGAGGTTCAAAGGGAGGTTATTTTTTGTTTTATTTTATTTTGGTTTTTGTTCTGAGGGACAGTGTCTTGCTCTGTAGTCCAGGCTGGTTTTGAACTCATTATGTAGGCCAGGCTGGCCTTGAACACACTGCAGTCCCCCTTCCTCAGCTTCTCAAGTGCTGGGATTACAGGTGTGTGCCACCACACACAGCTGGAACGTGATTTTTATGCCCATGTATCCTTAGCATGTTATAAAGGTTCTCAAGGAGCAGATCTGGAAGTAGAAAATGGAATTGCAATTCCTGCACAGTGTCCTTCCCATTTCTGGGCTAAGCTTTCACTATTTGGAGGACATATGAAACTATTTTTAGAAATTCCAGCTCCTCTGTGACCACTGGAGGCCAGCCTCACTTTCCCATTGGCCTCGGCCTTCCCACCCCTGCGTGTCTGCCCCTCATTTACTCCAAGAGTCACCGCTGGCTCCCCTGCTACAAGCTGTCTGCAGTGAGTTTGTGTCAGATACAGTCTCCTGACCGAAGTGTAACAGAGAGTTAAGGAAAGGGAACAGAAGCCAAAGGCAGGCAGGGACCAGGCGAGCTGTGAGGGTGCTGTGTCCCAAGCACCCACGCGGTGCCTGCACACAGTGGGCACTCAAGAGGGATTTGGCAAGCAAATGGCAGAATCAGCAATGAGCACCTGCTCATGAGAGGACAGAGAGGGGCCTCACCACCAGCTCTGTTCCTGCCCCCAGTGGACCACCATGAGGTCGGATAGGGCCACACGGGACACCTGTCTTCCTATGGCCGGATGATACTCACAAGTCACCTGGACTCTATCCTCTACACACTTAAGGTGATTCCAGTGAGTCTTGGGGAAAATAAATAAATAAATAAGCCCTACATCTTAGCATACGTTTGCAATCCCAGTACCCTGGGAAGCTGAGGCAGGAGGATTGTCAGTGTTATGGTTTGGGTCTAGAATGTTCCCCAAAAGTCTCATGTATTGAGATATTGTGGAATAGCTATGGCCTCTATGTGCTATTAAGACGTGGGGCCCAGGCTGGAAGGGGCGGCCACCTTAGTTTTGACCTGGAAGGACATGTGCTAACTCCACCCTCCCTTGTTCATTCTGCTTCCTGTTGCACTGCCACAGACAGCCTTTTTCCATCTGAGCCTCCACCAAGCCCATCCACCATTGCTGGCCACCCATGAAACTGTGAGCTAAAATAAACCTTTCCTTTTTTCAGTGTGAATGTTGGGTATTCTGTCCCAGAAATGAAAAAATAACTAAGCCCAGCCTGGGCAATTTAGTGATTCAGCAGAACAGTCTCAAAATAGACAATAAAAAAAAAAAGGAAGACTGGGGATGTAGCTTAGTGTGATGCCCCTGTGTTTGATCCTCAGTGCTGCCACCAGAAAGAGAGAGAAGAAAGAAAGAGAGAGAAAGAGAGAGAGAGAGAGAGAGAGAGAGAGAGAAGAAGAAGAGAGAGAGAGAGAGGAGGGAAGGAAGGAGGGAGGAAAGGAAGCAAGCCTCGTTTGCTTCTTGTTCTCACAATTGTAAGGAATGCTGGAAGGAGGTAGTAGGGACATGAAGAGATGCTGGCCACAGGACACAAAATTTCAGTTAGACATGAGGAGTAAGTTCAAGGGCTCAGTTGTGTACCATGGTCATTTAATAACTGCTCCAGTTCTTTCCCAACTCACTCCTCAGAATTGCTCTCCTTTCCAGGGATTCCTAAGTCCATCCTTTCTTCTTCATTTGTCCTTCTTAGTCTTCAGGGCTTGGGCCCCTCAAAGCACTCTGGGGAGCAGAGACCTTCCTTGAGTACAAGAGCAGGAGTGGGTTGGCTTGGGGAGGGCCACGTGTCAATCACTTGCCATTCCAGGCCCTGGTGCAGGGTCCTCCTTGGCACCCATGGCCCGGTTCCCATCCCTTTGGTTATCCACATCCTGCCCAGGATTGTGCTTTGGAGGAGAAAGGAACACAACATGAGAAGAAGTTATAGGCCTGTGCCCTCCAAAACTCAGGTTGTCTCAGGGAGCAGAACCATAAATTAATGATCATAGTACAATGTGAACCCTTCATAATTAAAATAACCAAAACATTCCATCAGAGAAGCAGAGGGCAGAGCTGCTCTGATCCCTGAGGTAGAGCATCCTTCACAGAACCCTCAGCCTGGTTCTCAGAGGATGAACGAAGTTGGCCAGCAGCAACTGAAAGACTGCTTTCTCCTACGTCATTGTCATCCAGGCCAGTACACGGACACCCATCTGCTGGCCCAGCCGTCCTGATAGCGGGGAGACACAGTGAGCGTGGCTTCCCTTGTTTTAGTGGAAATCCTTGAGAAACCAGGGTCTTGGGGTCCACTTGTGTTTTACAGTATTTGTTTCAATCTATCATCCTCCGAAGCAATTAAAAATAATTTACCCAGAGATCAACATTGAATTCCTTTCTCTGCACCCAATTTTAAGGAAAGAAAAGAGACTTATTAGATCTAAAGTAAGCCCTGATTAGAAACTGTCTGTTTAAAAATCAGTAAACTCCTTTTAATCCTTCCAGTGGAAAGAGGACGAGACTTCTCCTTGTCTTCCCTAAAAAGTCAGTATTTATACAAAGCCTCGTGTCACTGGACTCAGAAAGGCAGAGAGGCGCCCTGTGTTCCGCCCGTTGCCTGCGCCCTCGAATCCGGCACGACTTATTTGGCTATAACTAATCTCAGCTCCAGGCTTGCTTACATTTTTGGTTACCCTTTTGCCTGGAGTAGATCTCCGTGTTCTCATTAGAGCTGTCTTCCCAGCCCTGGCCCTCGCTCTCTTTTGTTGTTGTTACTCTCTGTCCTTCCATTAGTACCCTTGACCGCTTACAGCCCGCGGCCAGGCCCCAGTGTGTTCCCCATCAATCTGACACTTCTCTTTCCCGAGCCAGGCGATGGAGGTCCTGGGCTCCTCCTTCCTTCCCTCTCTCCCCGTCCCTGCAGCCGTGCACAGCTGCAACCCTTTACAGTAGGATTTAAAAAATAATAATTCTTAAGAGTGTAGACAGAATGGCGGACAAATTCTCAAGGTATTCAAGAAGATAACTTATCCCAGGGGCCCTGGCATGCTATGGCACTGGTGACAGAGACCTTTGGGGTCCAGTAGCTAGCTGTAAGGAGAGCTCCTCCATAGAGATCTTGTCCCCACCTCCTGGTGGTAGCTCTCTTCCTGGGAAGAGGTAATGGTTCCTTTTTAAACAAATTTGAATTTGTCATTTTCCAAAAAAGATAGTTCTTTTCATAATTATAAAATTTATTTCATGATTTTATAGAAAACTATAAAGGAAAATATTAAGAAAATACCCATATTCCTCCACCCAGAGTCAAATACTGTTAATATTTTGGCATGCTCCTTACTTAAAATATATACTTCATTGCATGTCTCCTTGTAAACATATCCTTTATTCTCTGCTATAAGGTGGGGAAATAGCACTTTTATGTTTTCTCCACCAAAACTTACAGTCCCTGCCATATGAAGAAAAACATCAGAGAAACTGAAATTGAGGAACATTCTACAAAACACTGACCACTCTACTTCAAAACTGCCAAAGTTATCCCAAACAAGTAAAATCTGAGAAAATGCTAGTCTTAAAGGATCCTAAAAGGACATCAAATATAAGGTCAAACCCTGGACGGGATCCTTGGACAGAAATATGATGTTAGATAAAAACTTTCAAAAATCTCCTCCAAGGATGAGCATCAGTTAGTGACAACAAATCAACATGGACTCATCAGCTGTGACACGCGTGAGGTGTTAGCGGTGGGGGAAACGGTGCCCAATGCGTGGGAACTTTAAGATCTGCATTGGAACTTCCTGCAAGTCAAAAAACTGCTCTCAGATGAAAATTTTATTTTTAAGAAGAATGACATTATCAAACAATCCAAAAGCATGCCAAGCAAAAGGCAGTCGCCCTCTGCCCCCTTTCCTCCCCTCCCAGCTGGCACCAGCCTGGGTCTGGGGATGTTTGCTCTTTCTTGCACAGTTGAGCTCATGTTCCAAGCCCAATTTTAATCTTGGCTTTTTTTGTTGTTGTTTAATGTAATAGCATAAGCATTTTCCCATGTCCTTAAGAATTCGTCTTAAAAGACAATTTTATAGGTTGCGTAATATTTGCTGCACTGTTTTCTTGCCGAAATTAGCTGTGATGCAACCCTTATGTTTCCATGAGGTTTGCTATCCTGATCCATGTCTTAGAATGTTTTCTTCTGGAAAAAAAAAAAAAATCTCTGCTCGGTTTTCTCCAAGCAACAGGGAAGTCAGCAAAAATCTTCATCCTTACTCTCCTGGGGCTTCCACAAAACTTGTTTAGTCAAATATATTTCAGCAGAATTTGAGTTGGCATTCTTTCTTTTCTTGGCCTCTTTCCTCATCTTTATCATGATAAAGGGATTTAGAATCCCCTGGGGCAATCTCTGTGGCATCATTGCTGGTGGCTGAAATGAGAGCGACTGACCCTGATGTGCTGGGCTAAAGAGTGTCCTTTCCAAATTTACATCCACCCAGAATCTCTCTCCAAAGCAGGGCCCTTGAAATAATATGACCTTATTCCAAAACAAAATCTTTGCAGGTGTAATCAGGTAAAATGAGGTTATACTAGATTTGGGTGGGCCCTAAATCCAGTGACTGGTGTCCTTGTCAGAAGTTCATGAGCTATAGTTTGGATCTAGAATGGGCCCGTGTATTAAAGGCCTGCCCCTTACTGGGACACGTTGGTAGCTACGAGGAGGCTGTAGAAACTTAAAACAGGTGGGGCCTAGTGAGGTCTGTCAGGCATTAGGGTCACATTCTTGAAAGGGACAGTGGCACCCACTCCTTCCTCTTTCGTTTTTGGAACCCAGCCTTGAAGCAGGGGGTTTCGCTTCTTCTTGGCTTCTCGCTTTGATGTGCTACCTTCCTCATTACAGGCCTCAAAGGGAAGAACCAACTGACCACAGACTGATACCTCCAAAACTAGAAGCCAGAATAAGCTTTTCCTGGTTTTCATCTGTTTGTCTTAGGCATTTTGTTACAGTAATGAAAAGCAGTTTGTGACCCTGGAGACACATTCTCATAGAGGACATCCTCACAGAAGACAGACAGACTGGAGTGATGTGTCCACAAGCGAAAGAACACCAGGGAGAGAAGGTCGGAATAGATTCTCCCTCAGAATCAGAGAGAAGAAACCCTGATGTTTGACGTTCAGACCCCCAAATTCTGAGAGAAAACATTTCTGTTGTTCTACGCCACGCAGTTCGTGATATCTTGTTATGACAGGCCCAGGAGACTGAGCACACTTGGCTGTGGCCTCCGAGGAGTGGGGACTGAGCAGGGCTCAGCACGTGTGGGACCGCACAGTCAGGGCGGCCTGTGAGGGGAGTCACGGTGGCCACGGGGGTGAGGGAGCGAGGAAAGAGTCGGAGTCCAGGTGTCTGGTGTCGTGTACTTCCTTGATCCTCCCCAGCTGGCAGCCCTTTCTTTCTGGTCAGGCAGAAAGAGGACCACGATGATCCTTTTCCCCTCCTTAATCTGCACCCATATTATTTCTAGAAGATTTAAGGTGGCCGTTATCAGAACAAGGCTTTAATGCTCAAAAAAACCTCCAAGTTAAAAAAAAATGTGTTCATTTCAAAGTTTTGGCTAGAACAAAACAAATTACTTGGACACTTCATTTCATCTTAAAATATCTGCAGTGAATTTGCTCGGGGAATACACACACGTGCACAGATCTTAATAGTCACTGCCTTGTGTATTTTCCAATTTTGCTAAAATGAACTTGTGTTACTTTCAAAATGAAAACATTGCTATAAATCATCCTTTACAGGAGGAAAGCTGACTGTGGATGGATGGATGTCCCTCCAAGGAGAGGGTGGAGGTCGGCAAGGAGATTGTAGGTGAGATGTTCGCAATGCCTCACAGTGTGTGAGCTGGGCGCTTCTCTGATCCCCAGAGAGTGAGGTGTCACGAGATTCTGAGGCGAGTGTGTCAAAGGATGCGTTCCTCTTGTGAGGCTGGGGATGGTACCAGACAGTAGAGTCTTTAAAAAGTTTAATGATTTTTTTTAGTGCAACACGGGGTGAGAATGTCTGGCTTTTCTTGTGTTGCTGTGAGTGAAAAGCGGAGTGGGTGGGGGCACAGCTGTGGGCAGTAGGGGAAGGACCCGTGGCTTCCTGCAGGAGGTAGCCTGCACGTGCCAGGGGCACCACCAGTGTCTTCTGAAGGTTCCGGTGTCACTCTGTGTATTATTTATAGTGTTTCCTCAAGGCTTAGAGGTTTAACACACTCGCAGACATTTGCTATCCCAGAGATTCTCTGGGCAAGGAATTTGGAGGGAATTAGCAGGGTAATTCTGACTTGGGGTCTCTCAGGAGGCTGCAGTCACGTGAAGGATTGACTGGGACCAGATCTGCCTCAGAAATGGCTCACTCCCACAGTGCTGATGGTTGTTGGCTGTTCACAAGAGGCCTTAGTTCCCTGTTGGGTGGACACAGGCTGGGCTTCCCCCAGAGAAAGTAACTCATGGGTGAGTCAGGGAGGTGCTACCATAACTCTTATGACCTGGTCTCAGGAGTCACACACTACATCATTTCTGCTGTACCCTCTTGGTCACACAAATTGGGCCTATTCAGTGTGGGAAGGACACACACACACACACACACACACACACACACACACACACACATAGAGTAAGAGACAGAGAAGAAAAAAGGTAGGGGTCACTGAGTCCCATCTCGAAGGCATCTGCTAAGCTCCCCACAGGGCTAAGCCAGGCCCATAACTTTATTATTAGATTCATGGCTGGGGCTGAACGTAGGGGGAGCAACTCGGAGGATGGCACCTTCCGATACCTGAGCAATAGGGCAGCCTTTCTGCATCCTCAAAGTGAAGCATGCAAAATACGTGCAGCCATATTGCAGACCTAGGAAAGATGCTGAGCATGATCTCAAAGAGGCAGGAGACAGTGCCAAGCCACCAAGTTCTACCCCGCCTCTACATGTTCACCCAGCTCTCCTTTAGCCATTCTTCCTTTCGGAATACATTTACGTACTATCTGATGATGCACAAAGTTCAGGTGTACATTTGCCCACTTGTGACTGATGCCTCGTACTTATGAAACCCAGGTCCCTGTAGAGATACAGAAAAATTCTCGTGGGCCCCTTCCCATCCACTCCCCGCCTCTGCCCCACACACCCACACCAAGGCAGCTGTTTGTCTGACATCTTTCCACTGTCAAGATTTATATGTCCTAGAATTTCAAATAAATGGAATCATATAGTAGTTGCCCTTCTGTCTGGTTTCTTGTTTAATTGACATGTTGATTCATTTATGTTGACATGCACCAGTGATTTGCTTTCTTTGACTTTTGTTTTAGCATTTTAAGCCTAGAGAAGAATTTAAAGACAGTGCCAGGAACTTCCATAGCCCCTGACAAGGTCATCCACTGTGAACCTTCTGCTACTTCAGGTTTCAGACTTTCGATCTTTCATCCTCTTTTTACTGAACCACTTGAATGTTGCAGATATCGAGAAACACTTTGTCCCCAAATACTTAGGAACATGTGCTCCTAAGAACAACAATGTTCTTCTACACTAACATATTACTGTGGTGATGCTCAAGACATTTGACGCTGGCGCAGTACTATTCTCCAATATACACCCCACATTTGATTTCTTTAGAAAAGGGCTGGAACACACCTAAAAATGTGATGGGATCTGGAGATAAGGGGTCAGCTCCTTGGTCCCGACACTTTCTTTTCTGAAGCACCTCCATCCCCCTGCCCGCCCTTCTGGTCCTCCCTGGGCATGCAGCGTGCACACTGCCCTGGCTCTGGTCAGCTTTCTGGCACCTGCTTGCTTCCTCCTGCCCAGCTAGTTTCAGCTGTATTGGAGCATTTCTTCCTTTTTATTGGTGGCAACTCCCCTGCTGGTCCCTGAGGCCAGGCCCTGGCACACCTCCCCGGGAGCATTTGGCCAAATCTCTGTGGTGGACAGGAATGTTCTCATTCGTTCTGGGGGGAGCACTGCACTGAAGCATTCTCCTTCCTCTTTATGTGTGTGTGCATGTGCGTGTGTTCAGGACTAATGTCATATGTCAACCTCCATCCATGGGATTCTCGTCCTCTGCTACTAAAGCCCACCCAAAATCACAATTAGAGTCAATCCACAGCCCTCTCGTCCCCAGCTCAGTAACCTCATCACTCCGAGCCCTTGGCAAACTAAGGGGCCTCCTGCCAACCCTAAACATCCGCCTGCCCACCTAACCTCACTTCTCATTTAGCAGAGGTGGACAATTAGCTCCAGAGAGTAAGGACCTCAGGTGGGCGCCCGTGAACATTTACACGTGGTTCTGGCACTGTCTCCTGCACTGCCTGCATTGGTGAGGAAGGAAGTGGGGATCGGCCTGCTCGTAGGTCATAGACCCAGAGAGGGGCTGAAGCCCTGATTGATGTGGGGGCCCCCAAAGCCTGGCTTCGTGGGCAGGGGCAGTAGCCCCTTCTGCTTCCTTGTCTGGCGGGTGGGAGTGAGGCTCCAGGAAGTGCCAAGTACTTTCCCATTGCATGAAGATACATAGCTTGGTATAGGCTGAGGCAGGAAGATTGCCTGAGTGTGGAGGGCAGAGTCCCAGGCAGTTGCTAAAAGAGGGCAAGTTCTCGCTGGGCCTCCTGGAGGCCAAAGTGAAAAGGTAAAAAGTAACTGCAGGAGTTGCCCAGGTTTTTAAGTATGATCAGGCTGATTTTTGGAAGTAGGATGTCTTGTCACTTCTCAAAGCTGAGAACGAGAGAAATCTCTCAAGTGAGCCCAGCCAAAGAGCTCTGCTGCTTCTTCTCATCCAGGAGACTCTAATTTTTTATGACAGTTCAAGAGTTCTTATTTATTTTTGGATGGTTGTTTCTTTAAAAAAAATCAAAGTCACAAGTTGACTCAAATAACAATGGCTATGGTTACTAACTTCTTTGGTAGAAATGAGAAAACCATAGCTGATATGAGCAGATAAAGAAGGATCTCAGGAAGAGGGAAAGGAGAGGAGAGGCGTTTTATAGCTTACCTAGGTCAAAGGACAGAAATGTCTCTATTTGTTTGTTTATTTGTTCATTTGTTTTGAGAAAGGGTCTTAATCCGTAGGCTAGCTGGTCCTGAATTCACTATG
This sequence comes from Ctenodactylus gundi, assembly GCA_004027205.1. Lineage (NCBI taxonomy): Eukaryota > Metazoa > Chordata > Mammalia > Rodentia > Ctenodactylidae > Ctenodactylus > Ctenodactylus gundi. Next base: position 61,162 of record PVKB01004365.1, on the reverse strand, counting down.
AACCTCAGGCTGTCCTCAAATTCTCGGCAATCATCCTGCCTCAGTTTCCTGAGTGCTGGGATTCAGGCATGAGCCACCATGCAGGGCCAGTAATGTATTGGAAACAAAACAAGACCTGAAAACCCACATTTTGATGACCCATGCTTAAAGTTTGCCTCATTCTCGCTATAGCACCCTTTACAGCTATGGCCTGGCGTCACTGGGTATTCACTGTTACCCAGCACATTTCTTTAGCAGTTCCTGTATTTGTCATGTAGAAGGAATCCTTAATATGCTTCCTTGATCTCTTCATGGGACGGAGGCTTTTGGTCTGATTAGGGTACAGCCTTAAATTTGACCAGCAGGTGTCACCATTTAACACGCTTATGGGAAGTCTATGGAGTTTACCTACCTTAATCAAAACTTTCCACAGAACATAAACGAGGGTCGTAGAAAGTCTGAATTCCTAAGTAGCGCTTAAGACGCCCTTGAGATTTGTCTCAACTCACTTTTTACAGGCTCAACCCTTACCAATTCAGGCACCAGTTCAATCAGTGGAGGTTTATGGAACATTTATTATTTATAAGGTGGTCTGCTAGGAGCTGGAGATAAACACATGTCTGGCAGATTTTATCTCTATACTGGAGAAGTTGGCCATCCACCTAGGGAAGGGCTACAATGCTATGTTAAAGTGGGACTAAGTTATTCAGACACCCACATGCAGGCTTAGCGAGGACGCATGTAATTTATTTCTCAAGCAAGAGAGCAGAGGTGAATGGTCCAGACCAGCAGTGGGGCTCAGCTCCTGTGGGCCAGCTGGGGACGTGGATCCCTCCCATCTGTTGCATCATAATTCCTGGGATGTTGTCTTCATCTGCATGTCAACACTAGGTCAGGACATCCGTGCTTCAGCCTGAAGACAGGCAAAAAAAAAAAAAAAATTCAATGCAACTCATCACCCTTAAAGCAAGAAACAGAAATCACACACCCATCACTCCTGTTTACATCTCTACTTGAGAATCCAATCTTTGGGCTTGCCTAGGCCTTGCTAAGTAAAGAGGAATTATCTTGGATACTGTATAAAATACCTAAAATAGTTAACAGTTAACTGAAAAAAATAGGGTGAAAAAAGTCTTATAATGCTGTTTTAAAAGTTTACAGAATTGGAAGATGGTGGCCAAGTAACAGAGCTAGGCAACATCTCCTGAGGGACTCACTTAAAAAATTGAGATTATAATTAAAAACTGCCTGTTCAATTTAGCTAGGAAAGAAAGGAGAACCCCAACAATTGAAAGGAAGCCACGGGAAGATCAGAAATCCCCAAAACACATCAGAACTGGAGGAAAACAGCAGCCCAAGAGGCAGCCCCAGACAAACTAGAATGACCCTGAGCTACCAGCATCCTCAGACAGAGGAAAGCCCAGAGCCCAGAACCTCTGACAAAGATAACTGCAGATCTGTGAGAAGTGGGAATTGACAGCAGCTGGTAGCCCCAGCCTCCAGAAACCAGCCTGTGGGAGTGGGTACTGCAAATGCAAGGCAAGCTACCCCTAGAAAAGACCTCCTGGAGCCTAGACCAGAAGTAGTGCTCGGCAGCCATAACAGATAGTGACGTAAGCAGGAGCCATTTTTCAGTACAAGCATGAGACTGAAGTTTTTAGAGTAAAAGAAGACTTAGGGGAACACATCAAATTTTTTTGTGGTGGGGAGGTGGGTCACTCTTAAACAGTGCCTAAGAAGAAACTAGCACAAGAGACAATTGTGGAGAGGAGAGAAAGGCCGCAACCTCCTGAATGGCTTGGGTGGTAGTAGGAGCACAATGGTTGAGAGCCCTAACCTTGGGGGAGGGAAGCCAGGATGATGGGAGACCATTGCTGAGGGGGTTGGTGGTGGATAAGACACCTCAGAGGCCATTGGACTGTTAGGTCCTCTCTCACTGCCTACTCCCAGTATGGAACCCAAAGGAATTTCAGCTCCTCCCACACACCCTCATAGCCACTCAAAGAAACCTCTCAGCTTGGCCTTTAAAGTGAAGCTCCTCAACAACAGAAACATAGGAGGAAGACAAGTAAACAGGACACACACAGAAACAGCTGAGAACTCAGAAACTAATTTCATGGACTCATAGGGAAAGAAGTCAAAAAGCAAATAGAACAATTGGTTTCTGTGAACAATCAGTTCAAACAAAATACTCTCAAAGAAATGCAAACAATGATCAGCAGGCTTAAAGAGGAACTTACTGAACAAATAGTGGGCCTCATGGATACAAAGCTAATTGAATGCATAGAAGCCACAAAAAAAAAGGTAAATAAGGTAAATAAGAAAATGCAAGATATGAAGGAACATTTTGATAGAATGGTGGAAACTTTTAAAAATCTAGCTGAAATTCAGGATATGAAAATACATTTGAAAGCAGGGGAACTCCATTTTGCAAGTGGACCTCTAGACCCTGTGGGAGATGTCACTGGGCTTGCCAGATCATTCACTGCTGCCCCCCACCAGCAAGACTTGAAGCCCACTGCACTCAGATTCTCTCTCCCAGCAGGTGACCTTGCTGCTACTCAATAGGGAAACACCGTGGCTGGGCAGCAACTGCTTCGTCCTTCCCCAATCAAATGCTGCTGCTCCTAGCCAAAGCCGGGCCCTCCTCTCCTGCCTTACAGGCTGGCACGAGTCCTTCGCAGGCACACACAACTGTCTAGTATCCTTTCTTGCTCCACTCTCAAACTCTGGTGCTCTGGATCCTGTCTATGGGTAGTATGCACAAGACATTTCCAGTAAGAACAAAACACACAGACACACACACATGTGCCATGTCATCTCCATGTGCTCTTTGCAGCTCAACTTCTCCAAAAAATGGTCTGTACCACTGTGTCATGACCCCCTGCCTCGGCATGCTCCAGCCTGTTGCATGTCATTCCAAAAGTCGCTCCTGCCACTGACACTGGGAAAAGCCTTCATCCTCTTCCTCGCTCTCAGCCATGTGAGCTACGCTGGCCTTTCACTCTGTTACCCTCTGACCTCTATTTTTTAATTAAAAAATTGTATTTAGTTAAAAGCAGTCAAAATGCCAACAAAACAGTTAAAATTTTGTTTTGTAATTTCACGCTAGTACTCAGTTAACAGGACAACGATTACTCATATAAACTGCACTGGAGACAACTGTAGATGGAAAAATCTACCACCCCTCATATAGCTAATTCATGCTGTGCACCCACAAAAACCTGCTCTAAGTTTCTATGCCAGCTTATGACCGCCTTGCCCTACTTGAGAAAGCTTGTGGCTACTGAAAACACCACGACAGGGCTACCTAAAGACATGTTCAATTGTGTGTTAATTATACAAAGAAAGATATCGTACAGTTTAAAAACAAATCTTACACAGCCACACACTTTTCAGCTTTTTTTTTTTTTCAGAAGTGAGTTGTGGGCTGGAGGAATGGCTCAGGGATTAAAGCACTTGTCTAGTAAGCACTAAGTACCAGAGTTCGATTCCCCAGCATCACATAAGCTGAGCGTGGTGGCGCACGCCTGTAATCCCAGCAATCGGGAGTCTGAGACAGGAGGATTGCCCTGAGTCCCGGGCCAGCCTGGGCTCCATGGTGAGTTCATGATCAGCCTAGGTTACAGAGCAAGACCCTGTCTCTCTCTCTCTCTCTCTCTCTTTCTCTCTCTCTCACTCTCTCTCTCTCTCTCTCTCTCTCACACACACACACACACACACACACAAAGTGAGTTGTATACAGGGGGTTAAATGTTTTTAGACAAGGTTAAGAAAAACTGCCCTAGAACCAACTTATGCATCATCATCGTCTTCATCTCCCTCCTCTTCCTCCTCCTCCTGTTCTTGCTGTTCCCAGCCCACCCCTGTGGCTGCACCTGGCGTTCCCTTAGCTCCTTGGGCAGCATTATCCCCTGGTGTCTTCTCTCCAGCCTGGCAGCCTTGTCTCCCAGAGCTGTGGTCACCTGCAGCAGTGCTACTCCACATCTCCTGGCTTCTTGGCACTGTCACCTACAGATAGGCAGTGCATTCTTTGACTTTTGGGCGACCCTCAGAACAGAACCAGAAGGCCCAAGGAGGCGTCCTGGGTGCATTGGGATCCTGGAACTTCATTTGGTTTCCCCTGTAGGAGGGATACAGAGCTTCATTTCTCTTCCATAATGGGTCTGTCTGCCTGTGCCACGTCTTCACGCTCTCCTTTCTCTTTAGTAGACGTGGTCCTCCACCTTTCTGGGCCCTTCTTAGAAAACTCTGGGAGGTTGACAGCAACATCGGGCGCCTCTTTGCTCGTCCCGGCAAGTGTGCACAAAAAATGCCCACGATGATATTTTGCCTCTAGGCTTCTTGGGATCACTTTTGACCATGGTGCAGTCACGCAGTGCTACCTGGCTCTCACTTTCCCTGGTGCTGTCTCTGCACCCTGGCCCCGTATGGTCCTAATCTCTCCCCATCACCCTGCAGACCCTTCCTCTTCCTGTCAGCTGACCCGAAGGCACCCAGTGCCCTGGCTTTCTCACTCTGTCCTCTCTGCAGAGAGACCTCCTCTGTGGTCAAGGCCCTGGCACTTCCTGGGGGTGGATGACACACACACCTATTTTTCCACCCAGAATTCATATCTCATAGCCAATTTGACATAGCTCTTCTGGCTACCTGTAAGGCAACACAAACTAAATATTCCAAAACACTAAATTTTAGACCTTGCCTCCCACACCTGACACCACATCTATCGAGGTATATACAAGCCAGAACCCTCGATGGCATTTCCCTTCACCCACCAGGTTTTCTCTGCATGCTATAGGTTTTGTCTTTAAAGTCTGTTTGAGCCTGTTTACTGCCTTCCTTCTACCCATGTTGCCAACAGTCACCAACTCTCATCTCCTCTCTCAGAATAACTTCCCAGCTGTGGCTACCTACACCCATGTCCAACCCCTCTACTCTGTTCTTGACACAGCAGTAAAAGAGACCGCTTCAAAATGCAAATCAGAATATGCCATCCTCCTGCTCAACACCCTTCACTGAGTTCCCGTAGGTCAGGCACCAAGAACAGGCAGAAAGGCCCATGAGGACCTTCACAGTCTGGACCTTCCCTCTTCTCCAATATCCTTCTCAGACCTCGCTCCTCCACACTCCAGTGCATTCGTTATTCCACCCTGACCACAATTCCTTCCCGGATAGGACATTGGCATGAGTGGCTCCCCTGCCTGGAAAGAACCTCCCACTTCACCTTGTGACCTCTTGGCGTGGCTGTTCATGGGTTGCTTCCCTCGGTAGCGTGCTCTGAGGTAGCTCTGGCTGAGTCTGAGCTTGTTTTGATTCATGCATATGCCTCTTATTCATGTACCACTGCCTATCCAGAGCAGTCTTCCATTGGTTGGTGTGATTAATTTCATTCAGAAAATCACCTCACATATGTTATTCCATTTAGGATGGAAAAGAAGGGCAGTGAGGTGGGCAAGGATGTCCCTCTCCCCTGATTCACAGTGGAGGCTCCAGGAAGGTAGGTGATTTGGTGGAGGGCCAAATGTGGCTCGCTAACTTTCAGAGCAGAAAGGTGAATCCCTACCTGCCTCCTTCAGAATCCACTTTTTCCATCCAGGCCAAGGAATTAGCCACACCTGCCTCTTGGGGCTGTTGTGAAGATACGCTGAGAAGATCTACAGGAGGTGGCCAGCTGGCACACAAGAGCTGCTCTTAGTTCCCATCTCCCTGCAACCAAGAGAAGCCAGTCACTGATTAGCCACAAGGCAGAGCACTCCTGGCCTGGGCCTGGGCTGCAAGAGGCCTGGGCTTCCCCTCCACGGGGGTTCATGGTGTCTACTTGCTAATGTGTGCTAAAGATGGAGTCTCCACCCAGCCCTAACCCTTCCTTCTGCTCCTTTCCCAGGAGAAACTGAAAAGGCTACATGAAGCAAACAAACAAAACCAACCATGGTGAACACAGGGAAGGCTTCTAAGACCATCATTAGCTGTGATCAAAAACCACTTCATTCCACGTTTCTGTGATGCCCAACCCGGCAATGTGCTCACATTGCAGTTTGAGACAGACCTTGAGAATAAGCTAACGGCAAACAAAAAGCAACTTCTGGTTCCTCTAGCTGCCCTGCTGTAGACACTGGTTTCTATTGTCACAATAAACACACTGAAATAGAAGTTTAAAAATCAGTGTAATTTGTGTTTGGCAGGCTGTTCGCTGGGAGGCTACATGAAGAGCCCTTTATGGGTCTGGAAGCAGTCTGTATAATGATGTGGGTGTTGGTTACATGGCTAAATTTTCACATGAAATTTTATTGATCAAGGGATCTTTCTATATGTGTTTTTTACAACTGCATGAGAATCTATAACTACTTCCATGAAATTTTCAATTAAAAGTGAACCTTACAATTATGTTTATAAAATTTTCACTTAAATGTTGTAGAGCCAAGTGTGGTGGCATACATCTCTGCAATTTCAGCACTCTGGGAGACTGAGACAGGAGGATCACAAATTTTAACACAGCCCGGGCAGCTTAGTGTCTTAGCAATACCCTGTCTCAAAATTCAAGAACAAAAAAAGGCTGGCAATATAACTCAGTGTGAAGGTACTGGAATCGGTGTACAATAGTGTGGGAAAAAAGATGCAGGTATATTTCGTGTGGTGGTAAGACCCCCCCCCACAATTTCACATTTGTATTTCACACCTACTAAATTGGTAGAAATAAAAAGTTTAATACTCAATTTGGCAAGGACATGGAGAGATGGGAAATTCTTAACCAACAATAGTGTTATAGTTTGGGTCTGGACTATCCCCCCAAAATAGGTGATTCTATCATGGGAGTTAATTCACTGCTTTCCTGTGCTGCTAAGAAGGGGCCCAGTCTGGAAGGACAGGCTACTGGGAGGGTGGTGGATGTCTGAGGACATGACCAGGGTGCATGTGCTCTTGACCTGGCTCATCTCCTAAGCCTTGACCCTTTCGAGATGTAGTGAGCTGCTGTACTCCAGCCACACGTCCATCATGGCCAGCAGCCTATGAAGAGACTGAGACCTCCTGACACTGTAAGCTAAGATAAACCTTTTGTTCCTAAGTTATGGTGTTGGGTGTTACAGTCCAGCAAAGGAGAAAATGACTAAGACAGATAGGAGCATAAATTAATATAGTCGTATAGACAATTGTGAACTACCTGTAAGAATGGAAATGCAGATCCTTTATGACCCAGAAATTACAGTACTAATATACTATTGAGAAACACTTCCACATATAAGCAAATAAATCAAATATATAGTACGAGACATTCTTTGGAATATTGTTAGTAGTGGTACAAAACATAAAACAACCAAAATGTTCATCAGATCTTTAAAAACTTTTATTTAAAAATGAGAAGTTACTGTGCAAAAAAAAAAAAAAATCAATGTGGAACAGAAATTGTGGATGGTGATTTCTGCCATGGTTTGGATCTGAAGTATCCCTCAAAATCCTCATATGTATTTGGATGTAGTGGGGTAACTGTGGGACTTTGTATTTTTGGGAGATAGGGCCTGGAAGACGCTTGAGGTTTGATTTGGAGAGACTACGTCAACTTGTGGAGGCTGAGGGGCATCCAGAGCAGAACTTTCCTGTGTTTGTTATTGATCTGTGGGCCAGGAAGTGAGGGAAAAGTGGCACCTCTCCCGACTGAGGAGTCTGGGTGGCAGCTTGAACTAAGTCAAGGAAGTAGGAAGGAGCATCGTTACAGCTTCTTCCCGGGAAAGCTCTGGCCTCACCTGAGGCTGCAGACCTCAACTTGTTCCTCTCCTTGTTTTGCTCCTGCCTCACTTGGTTTCTGTCTGCAATGCCCGAGCTCTCCAGCCTCTGCCCTTACCTCTGCACTGTACCTTCTTGGTCACCAGTTGCCCCCTGAATGGACAGTGTAAGACCTTCTGAACCTGTGAACTAAAATAAATCTTTTCTTCCTTAAGTTGTGGATGTCAGGAATTCTGTCACGGCAATGAATAAGTAACTAAAATATTTAATTTGATTTCATAATCTGAGGAACGGTGTACTTCCCCAAAGCAAAGGTTAAACATCACATGGTAAGGATTGGAGAAATAGCACAACTGTTAAGAGTGCTTGCCTACCAAGCACAAGGCCCTGAGTTCAATTCCCCAGCACCCCATAGACTAGGCATGGTGGTACATACCTACAATCCCAGCACTCGGGAGGTTGACACAGAAGGATTGCTGTGAGTTAGATTTTAGATTGTTATGAAATATTGATAAAGTATCAATCATAACTATTAGGGCAAGAACAAATAAATGGAAAATATAGTAAAACAAAAGATGAAAATTAAAATGATATGTGAGAAAATACCTATTTAACACAAATGAAAACAGTGATAAGACATAGAAAGAAATAACACTTATTTTCATCAACTTATCTGTATGCAATGTTTATGTTTCTCCTAGCAGCAGTATTGGACATTTGTAGATTCAGTCTTTCCCAGTGAATTTACAGGGCATAATTACTGAAAAAAGCAAAAATCTCTCATTTTTTAAAATCACAACAGAATTTAATAGGATTAAATTAGAAAACAACAACAAAAATAATTGCAAGCATATCAAGAATAACTCATCCTTAAACAATCAATGGGAAAGAAAGAATTTAATGCCAGAAAATATTTTGTTAATTAAAAATTGTTAATTAAATAGTTGCTAAGGATGTTTGATATATTGTATTATGTATTTTGTCATTTAAAAGTCAAAGTCATATTATTTCTTTTTAAAAAGATAATTTAAGATGAGTGAAAACAAAAACAATACAGCAAAACTTTTGAGATGAATCTTAAGCAGTACTAAGAAAGAAATTTATAGGTATAAAACCTATATTTAAAAAGAGAAAGAACTAAGGCTGGAGGAATGGCATAGCAGTTAAAGCACTTGCCTAGCAAGCCCACAGCCCTAAGTTCGATTCTCCAGCATAAGCTGGGCTTGGTGGCACATACCTATAATCTCAGCACTTAGGTGGCTGAGGCAGGAGAATTGCTGTGAGTCCACGGCCAGCCTGGGTTATGTAATGAATTAATGAGTTCAAGACCAGCCTGGGCTACCAACACCTTGACTCAAAAGATAGAGAGAGAGAGCTAAAATCAATAACCAAATCTTCTACCTTATGAAATTAAAAAAGACAAAGAATATACTCAACGAATGAAGATATGAGAAAGAAAGAAAGAAAGAAAGAAAGAAAGAAAGAAAGAAAGGAAAGAAGGAAAGGAAAGATTAGGCACAAATAAAAAGGAGTAGAAAAAATAAAATTAATGAGACCAACTAAAATACGCTTTTCCCTGTGGTCTGTGTGTGCTAGACAATACTCTACCTTAAGCTACACACCAGTCCTTAAGGTCTCAAATACAACGCACCTTTTTACAGCTCCAGCAGTGCTGTAATGTCTCCACATTCTCTTAAACATTTACTATTGTCTGTCTTTTTCAGGTTTTTCTTTCTTTCTCATGATGTTTTAATAAGATGATCCATCCTTTAACTTCCAATCTTCAACCTACTTATATTATTATATTTGATTTGTGTGTGTGTGTGTGTGTGTGTGTGTGTGTGGTACTGGGGATTGAGCCCAAGACACACGCTGAGCTCTAGCTTTTTTTTTTTTTTTTTTGAGAAAGAGTCCACTAAGTTGCTAAGTTGCTCAGACTGATCACTAAATTGCCCTGGCTGGGGTCAGACTTTCCTGCGTCAGGCCTCCCAGAGTGCTGGGATTACAGGTCTGGGCCACTGGGCCTCACCTGAAATATATCTTTTGCAGATAGCATAGAGGTCACTATTTCTTTTATCTTCTCTGTCAATTTATGTCTTTTAATCACTGCAATGGTTTGGATCTGAAGTGTCTATGGAGCCATGTGCCATAGGGAGGCGGGGCCTGGCTGGAGGAGGTGGGTGCTTGGAGCTTGACGTGGAGGGATAGTTTCAACTTGTTGAGATTGGAGGGAGGGCAGAGCTTCCAGGTGTGTGTTATTGACTTTGGGCCAAGAAGTGAGAGAAGGGGCACCCACCCAGGATGTGGGAGGTCCAAGAGGTAGCTTGAACTAAGTCAAGAAAGGAAAAAGAAACACTGTTATGGATTCTTCCTGGGAAAGCTCTGGCCTTGCTGGAGTCCCCAGGTCCTGGCTTGCTTCTCTCTTCAGCCTCTTGTCTTTCTGTCTGCAGTGCCCTGAGCAGCTCTCCACCATTTGCTGTGTGCTTGCAGTATTTTCAGCTGCCCATGAACAAACTGTGTGAGGCCTTCTGAAACTATTAGCTACATAAAGCTTTTCTCCCTTAAGCCAAGAGGTTTCTCTGGATGAATATGAGGGTGTGTTGAGGGAGCCAAAGTTCCTCTGAGTTCTGTTTTGGGAGTAGACAATGAGGTAAAACATAACAGTCCGATGACTTCTGAGGTGTCATGTTTACCCTCAGCCTCCTCAGCAAAGCTATCCCACCTGTTCTGCCTTCCCTCCCTCCTGGGCGAGCTCTCCCCCAGGCCATTCAGGAATTGGGTGGGCTTCCACTTTACCCATGCCATTCAGGAATTAGGTGGGCTTTCTCTCCTCTCCACAAGTATTTCTTGTGCCATGTTCTTCCTAGGCATGTTTAAGAGTGACCCAATACCCCTGATGTGCTCTTCTGAGCTTTCTTCTACTCTAATCAGTTCAGTCTCAGGCCCTTTATGTTTGTTTGTTTTTAATTGAACCTGCTTACATCATTGCCTGTTATGGCTGCCCAGGGCTGCTTCTGATCTAGGCTCCTGGCGTTCTTTTCTAGATGGAGTTTGCATTGCATTTGCAGTATGCACTACCAACAGGCTCATTTTGGGAGGCTGGGGCTAACAGCTGGTGTCAATCACCACTTCTCCCAGATCTGCACTTACCTTGGTCAGAGGTTCCAGATGGGCATCCCTCTGTCTTCAGATGCTGGTGGCCCCCAGCCATTCGCAGTTGGCCAGGGGTAGCTTTCTGGGCTGCTATTTATGTCCACTTCCAATGTGTTTTCAGGGTTTCTGGACTTCCCATTGTGTCCTTTCAGTTGTTGGGGTGCTCCTCTCTGTCCTAGCTACATTGAACAGGTGGGTTTATTTTTTTTTTTTTTTACTGTATTCTCAACTTTTTAAGTGGATCCACAAGGAGACATTGTGCAGTGCTGTTACTCAGCCACCATCTTGACCAGAAGTCTCTAAATGCCCACTTTTGATTAACCTTTTTTCCTTATTTGTTTTAGTTTTTTCTTTTTCTTTTTAAAACCTCATGTTTAAATTTTTCTAATCTAACCTGACTGATAATAATAATGGCACAGGAGAAAGAAAGGAGGGGAGAACGAAAAGATACTGACCTCCCACTATGTACCAAATGTGCCTATTCACTGTTTAACAACACAGACATTTTCTGACAAATGCACTGCTGTAAAAACATCATAACGTGGGTACCCAACTAAGAGGGCTACCACATCACTAGGAAACATAACCTTATGGGGGTCACAGTCATAAGTACAGCACATTATTAAGCAAAACATTGTAATGTCATGTGTAATTATGCAAAAGAAAAATACCAATTGAGAACTTATGTTTATCAATACTATGCATATTTTATAGGCCAACCATTTATTAAGGACCTTTTATATGATTCTTTGTACAGCTACTTTCTTCTTTTTTCTTAATTTGAATGAAACATCAGACAAGTTGCACCAGTCACTTAATGGAGAGCAGATACTATTATCTGTTAATAGTTTCTCCAGTTCTTAAACTTTGTTCCTTATAATATAGAAAATAATGTGCAATCATTTTACATATTTCTCTTGTCTATCTTTCCAACTGGAATTTGAAGTCCATGAAAAGAAGACCCATATTCTCTCTTCACCATGTATTCCTAAAGCAAAGCAGAGTGATTGGCTTACATAATGATTTTTAAAATAACAAAATAATGGTATATTCACTATGAATTAGTCCTTAACAAGCCATCTTCAAATTGAATGGCTTAAAACAAAGTCATGTATTCCCAAGTGGTTGAAGTTTGTCTGGCTGGCTCTTTTCACAGTCTTGCCTGGACTTACTCAAGAAGCCACATGCAGCTGGTTGACTGGCTAGAGCTGTAAGGTCTAAGGTTGGCCAGCTTTCCATCATCGTGACAAAATAATCCAAGATAAATAACTTAAAAAGGGAATGATTTCATATGGCTTATGGTTTCAGAGGTGATACTTCATGGTCACTTGACTGTGTCATTTCTGGGCCTGTGATGAAATAGAATATCATGGCAGGGAGCACAAGGTGGAACAAAACCATTTGCCTCATGAAATCCAGGAATCAGAGAGAGAGAGAGAGAGAGGAAGAGGCCAGGACCACAACATGTCCTGCAAGGTCCTGCCCTCAGTGACCTAGTCACTCCTAGTAGGCTCTACTTGCCAAAGACTCTACCATCCCCCAGTGATCTACCAGGTGTGAATCCATAAATGGACTCATTCATTCATTCAGTCAGAGCCCTCGTGTCTACTCACATCTCAAAGGCTCGACCTTGAACACTGCTGCACTGTGGACCTAGCCTTCAATGCAGGAGCTTTTTGAGGGGATATTTAAGATCCAAACTACAATAGTGGGGTGACTAGAAGACTGGGACCTGTTGTTTTAGGTAGTATTATAATCCAAACTTCTTTGCATGGCATTCCAAGAAGGTCAGCCTTAATGTGAAAATGTTTATCAGGCCTCAGCTGTGTCACGTTGCATCTCACTAGCCAAGCAAGTCATACAGCCAAGCTCAGAGTCCATGTGGGAGGAGACTACCCGAGGACGTGCATACCATGGATACCAAGGGACTGATTCACAGAGAGTGGCAGGGTAGCTCCAGTCTGTGATTTTATATACATTACTGCAAGTACTGACACATAGCTATTATTGCCACCCTTTTCTACAGTTGAGGAATCTAAGGTCTACAGAGGTCAAGGAACTTGCCCTAGGTCCACAGCAACTGAGTGGTGGAAAATTCTAACTTTTCATCCCAAATTCTGTGACCTTCCACCTTCCACATTCTCCTCCTGGGAAGACCTGGGGTAGGAAAAGGGACACAATTCAGGAAAGAACTCCAACCTGTGTTTTTATTTTAATGGAAAACACAACAGGCTTTATTTTATTTATTTTTGTTTGCACATACTGAGGAAGAAGAATGAATCAGATACTATGGGCTGAGATTGTAAAACAGCTCACATGTCACCTCCATAGGCAAAACTTCTCTCACACTCAGCGGAAGTTGTATGATTCCTTGAGTATTCATGATCATATACTATCCTCTGCAAATAGCTCTTACCTCTATGCTCTTAGCTGTTCGCCATTTATTCTGAGCCATTCTCCAAAGCCTTGTGTATTGTCTGAAGCACAGCAGGCTCTCAACAAATGTTGGTTGAATGAATGAGTGGACAGAGGTCATGGAGGCCAAAGACAAACTCCGTCACAATTTGCCAGAGACCCTGAGGAGAATCAATAAATAACAGGAGGGCGAAGCATCAAATGGGTTGAACAATAGACCGCATGTTATTTGAAGAACAAAGGGAGTTGGTGCAGCAGATGTTTGGGTTACACAAGTAGGTCAGACTTGGTGACCTTAATAAAAACTAGCAAAATTGATTTGTGCTTTTAAGTACTTTTGTGAATTTTTAGTTTAGAAAATATCTAACCATCAGCTTGTTCTACTTGTTTTTGTGTTTCGTTCTGGCTTGCCAACTTTGCTCTCCAATGCTTTTTGTCAACAATTTCAACAGCTCACAGGAGGAGTCTGACCCCACAGTGCAGCCTTCTGTCCTCCTGCCGGTTCTTCCCCTTTGAGCAATGCCTTCAAGACTTAAATTGTTTCCTACAATATGAAGCAAATTGTCCCCACAAAAAATGATGAGAATCATTGAGGTTAATAGATCTTTGCTAGACATATTGAACCACAGAGAATTTTGATTTCTCCTCTATCAACAGTAACAGAAGTGATGGGAAAATTAAGTTTAGAATTAACTTGGAGAGATTAAGCAAAAGTCCACACACTGAGTGTGACATCTCCAGCCATTTGCAAGTGGAATGTGAAGCAGAGTGGGTGAGACTTTCTACAAGAAGAAAAATGAAATCAGGTGTGGTGGCTGAGATCTAGGCTGAAGCAGGGAGACCACAAATTCAAGCCCAGCCTGGGTCATTTTGAGACTCTGTCTCAAAATAATAATAATAATAATAACAACAACAACAATAATAATGAAGGACTGGTGATGTAGTTCAGTACCAAAGACCCTGGGCTCATTCTCTAGTACCCCCAACCCTACAACACACACACACACACACACACACACACACACACACACACATGCCACACACACATACACACGCATGCTACCACACACACACACACACACACACACACACACACACACACATACACACACACACACACACCATCCCCCCAGTAGGAAGGAAAGGCAGATTTTTTTGTTGGGTCTATCTAAAAAGAACTTTAGATTTCTAAAAATCTAAGAAGATTTTAAGTGGTGATTTAGAATCCATAAAAATATAGAGAGATTGATATTCTTGCTAACTCAAAGTTACAAAAATCACAGCAGTATTCTAAATTCCATGGTGTGTGCAATGATTCATAAGTGGACAGTACAATTTCCTTAATTTCCTCAGTTGTTCAGAGTAAAGGCCAAGAGAGCTGCCTGCAGTCTCCTGGTCATCTGTATTGGCTGTGGCTGGCAAGAGGCATTAGGAGGCAATCTTGTTCCAGACTTTCCTGGCCCCCCTAAAGGAGGTGTGCAGCTCACATGGACTTTGTCCCTGGGAAACCTATGGGCAGGGAGACCAGCCAGCTGATACAGGCAGGGCTAAATGACAGCACATTCAGGGAGGCTGGGCCAAACCTCCAGGAAGCTGGCAAAGATTTCAGATTTGTTCCAGACTGTGCCTTAACCCCAAAGAATGTCTCTACGGTACTGTTTCTGGCAACACACGAGAGGCCTATTGCAGTAGGGCAGATACCTTTCATCTGGTAGCTTCACATGCAGCCCACTCAGTTAAAACAGCCTCTACATGTTCCTTCTCAGCCAAGCAAGAAAGGCAGGTGTCACGGAGTCTGAGTTAAGGAAGAGCCAAGAAGGACTGTAGGGAGTCCACACCAGATACCGCCGGTAAAATCAGGCCCAGAACTCAATTATACATCTAGGCAGGCAAACGGGGCTTATGGGACTCTGATACTAGCCTAGGCCCTGGAACCACCAGATAAACCAGACCTGTCACTAGCTTTGTGGACTCCCTGCCAGGGCCCATCTGTCACCTCCATCCCAGCTGCAGCATATCATTGCATACTGTCAACATCTGATGTAGGAAACTGTGGCAGAACCAAGTGTTTATAATGTTTTGAGAGAGAGAAAGAGACAGAGAGAGACGAGGCAGAGAGAGAGAATCAGGCTGAATTCACAGTCTAGATTCCTGCTTTGGCCACCAGGAGTCCTGGCATGGCTGTTTGGCCAGAGGACCCAGTGAACCCTTCTCTATATATGGCCACATCCTTGAGGCCAAGCTGCAATGACTCAGCTTTCTGTGGCCTGCTTCTATGGCAGTAGTTCTCAAGAACTGTCTCCAGAGGACGTTTGTAAATTTTTGAGACATTTTTGGTTATTATAACTGGAGGACGCTATTGGTGTCTAGTAGGCAGATGCGAGGGATGGTTTTACATATCCCACAGTATACAGAACAGTACCCCTCAGAGTTACTAGGGCCGAGGTTGAGAAATTCTGCATAAACACGGCTGGACTTAGGAAAGTTTTCCTCCAGCAGGGCACCTTGCTCAAGACCTCACAGGTAGTAACGTCCATGCCCAAGATCAGTGATTTCAGTGAGGCTACTCCAAAAGGCCACCTGGTTTTGAGAAGCCCGTGGCTTCTTGGCAATGTCATCCTCTTGATCCCTCAATCTCTTCCCAGGTAAAATGGGCATCACCACACCTACTGTATTATTGTTACCACTATTATTATGATCATTAAGTGCAATAAGTCATATGAATATGCACGCTGGTTAAGTATAGAAATGATAACAGATATTATTAAACATAATAAGGTCATAGGGGAATCAGAAGATGGAGATATCAACTCAATGCAAGTAGCATGCATATTTCAGATGCCAATGATAAAAAAAAGATGTGGTTTTCCTTTGTGAGGTAAAGGAATGGAGTGATTCTAGAACATTCTCTAGTCTAGTGGCTAAGAGCATGGCTCCTGAAGATGGCTGTCTGAGTTTATTCCCTACCTCTGCTACATAGTAGATGTGTGGGCTCGGGCAAGGCCTGGACCCTCTTTGTCCTCCTTTTCCTCCTCTGTAGAACAAGGATCACAGTATCTCCTCCACTATGTTAACCCTTGCTTTGGTAAGTGCATGGCCCACAGAAAGTACAAAATGACTGCAGGTTATTGTGCCATCCTCATTTCCCACAGCTCCCACCGTGCTCCTTGAGGCCATCTTCAGCACACCTGTTCCATGAACATCTTGTCAACCTCACTCTGTGTAGTGTAGCTGTAGACTCTCTGAGGGTTGGAGACAGAACTGTTTTTGTTGTAATGACATCTTTACCGCCTAACGTGAGGTGTTCAAAAACCTGTTATATTAGACAGCTTTCGCTACTGTGGCCAAGCAACAGGAAAAAAAAAAAAAGAAAAGTTTATTTTGGCCCGTGGCTTCAGAGGTTTCAGTTCACGGTCAGCTGGTTCCTTTGGTTTTAGGCCAGTGGGGAGGTGGAAGGGCACATTGGAGGAAACGTGCTCACCTGGCAGCCGGGAAACAGAAAGAGAAGGAAAATCATGGAGGATGTGGCCCCGTGGTCATCATACTCCCACAATCCACCTCCTGTGTCCATCGCCTCCCGATAATGCCATCAAATTGTGATTTCATCAATAGTTTTGTCCACTTGATGAAGTTTGAGCTCTGTGAGCCAATCACACCAAAAACTCAAGCCAACAACTAAAGTTTTAACAAAAGAAATTTGGTGGGTTATTTTAGGTGACTATCATAACATTTGTGTTAGATTAGTGAACGTGCTTGTGCACATGGTCCCCTCTCAGGCACACTCATCTGAGGCAAGAAAGGACAGTATTTACACTCAATGGAATACTGCTCATCTATAAAGATAGATAGGTTGAAGGCTTTTGTAGGTAAATGGAGGCAACTTGAGACCATCATACTCAGTGAAGTGAGTCAGAAGGAGAAAGTTAAATATCAAATGGTCTCTCTAATATAAGAAACCAAAATCACAATTATTTCATAGAACTAATGATGGGAATTGGGCGGAGCTGGATGGGTGGGAGGGTTGAAAAGGGAGAGGGGAAGGATTTGGATTTGTAATCTTGCCACGATATGCACGTGTACAAAATACTCAAGATCAATGGAAACATTACATATTCCATCTATACATATCAGTAAAATAGGGGGAAAAAAGAACTTTCTGTTTTCCCACAGGCAAGTGACCTGGCTTTTGGGAGTCAACCATCTATTCCAGCATGCTCCATCATTGTTCTATGCGTGTGATATCTCAGGCTCTCATGTAAATAGACCCGAGTGGTCTCACACTCTGGCTTTTCAGCTGTGCCTAAACATGTCAGAGTTCCCGGTGAATGCCCTGGATAAACTCTTGCCCTGGAATCCTCATGATCTGTGTAAATATGTCTACACAATGTACAGAGAGTTATGTATATCCAGAGAAGTGTTTGTATATATAGATGACATGCCACATTTCACTGAGCTAAAATGATAGGAATGTGTGTTTGATTCTATATGCTCAAGTTTCCATTCAAGCCCAGATTCACATGATTGGATTGTGGGAAAAAAACATTACTCCTCTATCTCAGTGTAAACATGAAGAAAGAGCTTAAGTCCATGTTGTTACAGTTACTCAGATTTAGATTAATTGGGAGGCAAAGGAATTTTCCATTGAGTTTGGGCCCTCCTCTTGGGAGTCCATTCTCTGACAATATTTCCTTTTCATTTCTTTCTTATGCTCGTGCACACACACACACTCACACAGGTGTGTGTGCATGCACAAACACATGCACACACTTGTGAGTGTGGGTATATGTGTTTGTTTTTTTTTTCTTCTTCTTCTTCTTTTGCTTTACTCTACTTCCACACAGACTCAAACATTCAAGGCAGGTGATAAAAAAAGACAAATGAAGATGAAGTGGGAGAGAAAGGGACCCACATCTGTCTTCCACCGGAACCCAGGTCAACGCTGTGCCATGTCAGAGCCCCTCAGCTCTGGTGCTACAGGTAAGCACTACTCTAGTTACAGGGTGGCTCTCACACCCGGCCCAGGATTCAGAAAGCTGAAGGGAGGAATCGCACCAAGGCTGGAGCTTTAGGACAGGAGCTGTTGCTTCCCAGACCAACAGAGAAGCTGTCAGATGCTGGGAAGTCAGCTCCCCAGCTCCCCGGATCTTCTAAGAGTGAACATTCATCGCTTCACTCAGTTTTCAAAATCACCTGCAAGTTTCCCTTGTGATCAACCCTAACTAGCAACATATGAGAAAGGGGCCTGTGAGTAGACCAGTTCCTCTCAGCTGACTTGACATTGCAAAGCTCCCACACCAAACCACCAGCTCTGTGGAGCGTAGTGACACCACCTGCATAGCACTGAGACTATAGCTGTTCTTTGATGGTGCCTTAGTAGAGTCCAGCTGTCTCCTTCCCTCACTTGTCCCTGCTCCTGCCAGCACAGGGGTGGCCGGTGAGCCTGATGTCCTACAGGGACATGAGATCTCCAAACCAGGGCTTCTTCCAGGCACCCTCATCGCCAACAAGTGATTCTCTAGGAAGCACTCCTTCTTCATAGAGGGAAGCATCTCCTTCCATCAGTTATGAGGATCACTCTCATTAGGAATATTAAGTTCTTGGCCATCTTCTCTAATCTGCAGTGGAGAAGGTACCAGAGATAGATCCCATTACGTCACTCTTTGGCAAGCTTTGGGAAAGAGGGGAGTTGTGTCTGGTCCCAGTTATTGGCAACTTCTCACCATATTAGCAACTCTTGCCCTCAGCTTTCAGCCATCACTACACCTGCAATATTGCAGGAAAGGTCCTACTGAACATCCCATTTGTTATTTCTTCTTTGGAGCTTCCCAGACTATCCATAGGAGCACCAGTGATGGATGTTTTGGAAATATACTTTTCCAGCAGGAAGGAGACACACAGAATAAGACATGAGTTTACTATAAAACTCAGCTATTGTTCCATTTTTTCTGACATCTCAAAAAAACAGTGAACATGAACAGAAGAATTAGATGTTCAATGCTGGAACACTTAAATAGAGGCAAGGAAGAGAAGGAGCAGCTGGAGGCTTTCACTGCAATGACCAGAATCCTCTGGGCATCCGGGTTGGTAGAAGGCAATCAGGAAGGTGGCTGAGCAGGAGGAAAAAACTGTTATGGAGCCCCAACCTGGGACCACACATCACCTCCTCGATCCTCTCATCTGCCTGTGGGGGGAAAGTCTTAGTCACAAGGAAAGACGAAGAAACACAGAGGACGTGGAGCAGCCTCTCTAATGTCTTTGCACCCCAGGTCCACACAGCAAGGGTAGCGTTGTTTCTAGTGCAACATATTTGCTTCTTTCAAAGAGAGGTCGATGCAGTGAGCATCAAGATGGTACATTACTTGCAGTTTCTATTGGATGGGTGCAGAGTTGCAGTTGGGACCGTGAACGAGTTCAGGAGCTGGATGGTATCAATAGTGTACAGCAGCACGGGTCCATTTAATGCCACTGAACTGTATACTTAGACATAGCTAAAATGGCAAATGTTATGTTGGATATAGGGGATACACTTTACCCTATGATTCTTTTTGTGTGCTGCTGAGATTCAAATCTAGGATTTCACTCACTCTAGGCAATCTAGCCAGCTGCACCTCCAGCCTGACCATAATTTTAAAAATAATGAGCTAAAAAAATTACATGTTGGAAAGCCCATGACCCCCTCTGCTCCCTCATCCTTCCAACACATACATTGGTCCACCCAGTGTGTTTCTGTTTCCCCACAAGCCTGTGACAGTGAAGGGAATATTCTGTGGAGGAACTACACAGGAGAAAAGGCACAAGCATAGCATCTTCTAAAGACACTTGCGACACATGCTGGAAAATGGGTCCACTAAGAAGAGGTCAATGAGCCATTGACTGGTATTTGGAAAATAAAAATGAGCCAAATGAAAAACATGTACTCCTTTCATCTGATAAGATTGTGGAGGAAGAAAGCAGAAAGCTTCCTAATTGTGTTTAGAGGAACAACCCTTGACCTCTTAGGCAAAGGAATCTGTAGCAAGTGCCATGGAGATATTACACCTGTGTGGGAATGGCCACATCCTATTGGGCTGGAACTCTATGCAGGACAGCAAGCTAGCAACACCTCAACCTATTGTAAGTCAAAACCAAATACCTAAAACCAGAAAGGTTATGGAATAGGAAACATAGGATAATAAGAACTACATGGTGGTGAGTCATGTAATCCTGGCATTTGGGAAGGCTGAGGCAGGAGGATCATAAGTTCAAACCTGACCTGGGCAGCTTAGCAAGTTAATGAGAACTTGTCTCAAATAAAACTGAAAAATGTTCTGGAGATGTAGGTCAGCATATGGACCTGTGCTCAATACCCAGTACCAGAAAGAAAAGAAAAGAAAAGAAATAAATGGAAAAAAGAGAAAGAACTAGAGTTCAGAAGAAAACACTTTTGCTTTTTACCAAGAAAACACCTGAGTATAATTTAGAACTATAAATATTAAGTTTTTGTATAATAAGTACCCACCCACCCTAACAGTGCTACGTCACTACTTTTGAGCAATGTTTTCCGAACATTTTGCCTTAATTTCACTTCCACGTTCTCATTACTCTGCTTAGAAAATTTTCCAAAGCTTATAAAGTCCTTCACTCCTTATTCTATCACTCAAATGTCTTCACAATCAGATGCCAACACAGCTATTAGTGTTCCTAATTCTTCTGATGAATTCTTCGCTCTGGTGAAAGCACTTTGTTCACATCTACTTGATTTTTCCCACACTTGCCCAGTCCTTTCAGAACACCTCCCACCTTTCCTTCCCAGCCTATAACTGTCTGGTAAGAGCCAGCCGAAATCTTGTTTTCTCTGGCTTTTCCACAATTATCCCCACTGGCAGTGAGCCATCCATCTTTGGAAAGCCTTCCATAAATGTTCTTATATTTTACTGGATAATTAACCATTGGCTATTTTACAGCTTTTATTATTGTCTTCAATACTTTCACACACAAAAAAAATTTTTTGGGGGACAGGATCTGGCCATGTTGCCCAGGTTACCCTTGAACTTCTAGGCTCAAGCAATCTTCCTGCCTCAGCTTCCCAAGTAACTGGATGATAGGTACATGTCACTGGGCCTGGCTAAGTAAAGCCTTTTCCTGTGCTAAGGATGGAAACGAGGGTAGTCAATCTTTATTGATACACTGTGTGTGTTCAGATACAGTGTCCTTAGTTAGATTTTGAACTCTTTAAAGGGAGGAGCTACAGTTACTCCTCAATTTAAAATGGGGCTGGCACTAGAGGCATCACAAGTGCAAGGCACTGGGTTCTATTCTCCAGAACCATATCAGCTGGGTGTGGTGGCACATGCTTGTAATCCTGGCACTCAGGAGGATGAGGTAGGAGGATTGCTGCGAATTCAAGGCCAGCCTGGGTGTGAGTTCAGGACCAGCCTGGACTACAGAGAAAGACCCTGTCTCAGTAAATAAATAAATAAATAAATAAAGAGGGGCTAAGACCCAATAAACCCATCTTGGGTTGGAAATACTATGAAGCAATACACTGAATATTTTTAACTTACCAGACATCACAATTTATCAGCATGGTACACTGTAGATTATGAGTTCCTTGTCCTTCTTTTTCAGTTTTTGGCTTTTGTTTTGTAGTTTTGCTGAGACAGAGTCTAATTCAGCAGTCCAGGCTGGTCCTGAACTCATTATGTATCCCAGGCTGGCCTTGAACCCACATCAATCCTCCTGCCTCAGCCTCCAAAGCTCTGGAATACTTGCCCTTTTGGTCACAGGGCTCACTGCGAGCTGTGGCTTGCTGCTCCAGCCCAGGATCTTGGCCAGAGGCTATCAGACCACACACAGCTAGCCCAGGAAAGGATCATATTCAAAATTCAAAGCACAGTTTTTCCTGTGTGCATATTGTATTTGCATCATTGTAAAATAAAAAAATCATAAATTGCATCATCCTAAATCAAGACCATCTGTATAAAAAATTGCAAACACTTAAGAAAGAATTAAAAATATACTTTGCGAACTCTGTAATAAAAATGAGTAAAGAGCCTCATTCTGTCTCTGCACTCAATCGAGCAGCAAACTTGTGCTGATGTGCTGCCAGGAATGAAGTTCTAAGTTAGTAGTGCCTTTCGGAGAACAGACCCTCCCTGCTCACGCTTCTGCCCCTCTATGTACCTCTCTCCAACCTTGCTTAATACAAAGAGAGAGAAAATTGATGGTTCTTTAAATTTTTTGACTCAAATGTCAGTAATTTCATGGCAAGACCCCTCAGCCTCATATCTTTCATACCCCTGTATCCCAAGAGAGGTAGCAGAAAAACTGGAGGCAGTCTGTGCAGACCGTACACCTGGCCAAGTTCCCTGATCTTGCTTCTTGCCACCTACAATGGGGCAAGTCAGATAGCTTGAGGTTGCACTGTGAATGGGCCACCTTGGCTTCAAGAGGCCAGGGGACAGAAAGTTCCACTCTGTCTTCCCATCCTAACCCATATCCTCCGGTCTACCTCCACCGAGGCAACCCTCCTAGAAGGCTTGGCTGTGTGTGTTAGCCTTCCTTCACTGGGACACAAAACCTGCCGCAAACAACTTAAGGGAGAAAAGGCAGATTTTGTCTCATGGCTTCAGAGGCTTCGGTGTGTGGTCAGCTGGTTTGTTGCTGCAGGCCTGAGGGGAGGCAGGGCATCATGGCAGACAGCTACGCAGGAGCAAATCCATTTACTTCATGGCAGCCAGCAGGCAGAGAGAGAGGGAAAGAGCCCGAGAGGAGGGGGGCCAGGGACCAGGTATTGTCCCAACGTCACACCTCCGCAATCATCTCTTTAACTAAACTTCTTTTCCTGTCTCCATCATCTTCCAAAATCTCATCACACTATGATCTCACCAGAGGGTCAATGTACTTGATAAATGTAGAGCATTCATGATCCAATCACTTCTCTAGACCACCCCTGGGAACATCTCTGCCTTGGGGATAAAGCCCTCAACACGTGAATCTTTGAGAGACACGTCATATGTAAGCTATAGTGTTACCCATAGATTAAGGACCTTCATTACCCCTTTAACTGTTTCACATGATGTCTGAGTCCTTGGAGGAGCCTTTGGAGGAGTCCTCTGTTTCTGGTTGCAATGTATCAGTAGCCTACCCCCAGCAAAACCCCAAATCCTGACTTCTAATACTGCCTTCATGTAATACTGTAGTATAGAGTCTTTAGAAAGTCTCTGTACAATTTTAATCGTAAATTTATGACTGAAATCCTGTCAGAATTGTGAAAATGCACTTCAAAGAGTTCCACAGAAGGTAGCATGTAATTAAATAGAAGATATCTTAGAATATTCTTATTTCAGTGATGATCCCCTGCCCTCCACTATTTAGGAAAAAGTAATAACCTCTAGAAAAGAAGGTAACAGGACAGTGTTTCGTCAGTCTGATGCACAATACAACTCTAGAGACACAGAAACTTTGTGCTCTGTTTTGGGAGACAAAGCCTTCTGGACCTGGGCAACTTCTTAGAAACAGGAGCACACGGTAAGAGTGGGCTTGGTGGGCTTTCCGCGTTCAGCTTCATGTTGTTTGTGTTACTGTGAGACTCTCCCCCATGCCTGTGGGATTTCACTATTATTATTAGCAATGCTGTATTCCAGGATTGTAAAATCTCGTGCAGAGGCTGGAGGAATACCACAGTGGTTACAGTACTTGCCTAGCAAGCTCAAGGCTCTGAGTAGATTCCTCAGCACCATATAAGCCAGGTGGGGTGGCATACACCTGTAATCTCAGTACTAGGGAGGCTCAGGAAGGAGGATTGCCTTGAGCTCAAGGCTAGCCTGGGCTACATCGTGAGTTTAGGTCTAGCCTGGACTATAGTACTAGACCCTGTTTCAAAAAAAAAAAAAAAGTAAAATCTTACATAACTTTCCTAAGCACCTTAAACTCTGCTCAGATGCAAGTGGACACAAATTTAAGGGAGCTGGGATGCAGGGAGGCAGCAAGGACCAAGAGGCTGATGAGGCAGCCTCGGCAGAGAGCAACTGAACAGCCTCAGCCTGCAGTCCCAGAACGGGCTGAAAGGCAGGAGGCCAAGGGACCTCAGCGCTACATCCTCACAGGGGTGGCGTTGTGTACTGTGAGGACAAATTGGCTGTGACGTGATTTGAGGACAGCGGCCCCAAACCCTCAGAAGTCTTGGGAGTGAACACAAGGACTGTGGGGATCAAGAAATTTCCAGAAGCAAGTAGGAAGAGGGAACATGTCACCACGCCTGTCTTCCCTGTCGTGGGGTCCAAACACATTCTGGCTGCAGCTCAGTGTGTGATGTCACAGTGACTGCGCTACTTAACATAAACACAATGTGCAACACACATCCCAGAGAAGACTGTTAGCAGAGGCCATCTCCCAGAGGCAGCCTCTTCCTACTGGATTGTGTCAGCCAGCCTCCTCAAAGAAATTGTATTTTTCTTCTTTTGCTTTACTTTTCTTTTTTCCCCCCCTGGTACTAGGGAGTTGCACCTATACCTTTGCACAGAGCTAATCCTCAGCCCTTCCTTCTACATTTTTTTTTTGTTTTGTTTTGGTTTGGTTTTTGAGACAGGGTCTCACTAAATCACTAAGTTACTCAGGCTGGATCTAAACTCACTATGTGATTCTCCTGTCTCAGGTTCTAGGGTGCCAGGATTATAGGTGTGCACAGCTACATCCTGACGAAATGTGCTACGTTTGTAATTTTAAAAAGTAGTCTATCTTTTTTTCTTTTTGAGACAGGGTCTCAATGTAGCCCAGGCTGCTTCTGAACTCACTATGTAGCCTAGGCTGGCCTTGGACTCAAGGCAATCCTCCTGCCTCAGCCTTTTGAGTAGTGCTGGCAGTATAGGTGTGCACCACCATGCCCGGTTTATGTGGTGCTGGAGAACTGACCTCAGGGTCTAGGCCTTGCTAGGCAAGGGCTTTAACCACTGAGCTTTTCCTCCAGCTCCTAGGTCTTTTTTCTCTTTCTTTCTTTCTTTCTTTCTTTCTTTCTTTCTTTCTTTCTCTCTTTCTTTTTTTGACTTGTTATTGCCCAAAGATTTGTTTAAATGCATTTGTATTTGGCTTCTGTTATTTTCTGTTATTGTTTGCCGCTAGGGTCTCACCTAAGCAAGCACGCCTGGCAGCACTGAGGTACACTCCAGAGTCCTAAGTTGTACCTGTGGGGTCATGCAGAGGGGATGGGCTTCCCGCTGGAGCACGGGCCAGCAGCAGAAGAGGAGAGGTGTGTAATCTGTGAACACTGCCACGTGGGAAGACCGTGATGCGATGAGCCAGTGGCCCGAGGGGGTAACGGAAAACCTGACTCCTTTCTCTGCACCACCTTCTCCGGCTTACCTCCATCCTAAACTGACTTCCCACATGCTGGTAAAAAATTACTACAGTGGTTCCAGGCTTCACATCTGTTGGCCACATTGTGTAAAATTATGTGGCTGAATAGAAATCGGACTTAAGCCATCTTAATCTCCTTTGTGTTGCCGTAACACAATGTCTTAGGCTGAGTAAATTATAGAAAAGAGAAACTTTTTTTTCTCATGGGTCTGGAGGCTGGGAAGCCTAAGATCAAGGCGCTGAGAGGTCAGACTGGGAAGGGCTGCATCCTGCAGAGACAAGGAATGCCGCCGCCCCGGGGGCAGGGGTGGGGGGGGGCAGGAAGAAGGGCCAGCCAGCACGTGATGGAGCACAGACTTGCATCACTGAGTCGGTACGCCATGAACAGGGGACAAGCCTTCCTAGCCTAATCCCTCCACAAAGACCCCACCACTACATACTATCGCATAGGCAGCGCCTGAATTTTGGGTGGGACCCATTCAAACAAGCAGTAGGTGTGACTTTAAAAATTTCTAGTAGTCACATTTTAAAAAATTAGTAAGAAGGAAAAGGTGTAATTAGCTCAATGATACAAAATGTTATCTCAACTAGTAAGATATTTTTGCATTCTTGTCATTATGCATTGTCTTCAAAACCCAATGTGCTGGGCCCAGATTGTCCTAACTGGCGGGAGTTAGCAGGACAGAGTGCCAGGAGTTGACCCCCCACCCCCACCCCGCCTCTGAGATTCCTTTGTCCTAGTTCCTAGAAGACATGAATGCTTTTGGTTTCAAAACACAGCAAAGGGGAAGGAAAGCTCCTGCTGCCGTCGCTGGTCAGCTGGTGCTGGGATGAGATTATCCTGGGGAGTTGGGAGCAAGCACAGCATCCTCAGAAGAGGAGGTGGAGGAAGCAGAGAACTGAAGGGCACAGAGTGAATGGCCTCAGCTCTGTGCTGCTGATTCTGGAGATGGAAGAGGGCGCTCAAAAGCCAAGGAATGCAGGCAGCCTCTATAAGGTAGAAACCCCCCACCCAAAATTTCCCTCAAGCCTCCAGAAAGAACACAATCCTGTAGTGTGTATGCATGTATGTATGTTTTTCTGAGACAAAGTCTCATTATGTAGTCTAGGTTGGCAATTAACTCATTGTATAGCCCAGGCTGGCCTCAAGCTCCCTCTGATCCCTCTGCCTCAGCCTCCTGAGTGCTGGGATGACAGGTGCATGCATCCATGCCCAGACTGTAGTGTATTTAGTTTGTGTATCTGAAGTAATATCTCTGAAGACACACCTGGCAGTGTGAATCTCAGAACATAATATTGTTGCCTCGCCACATGTTAACAACCATAGCAGGAGTTGGGGGTATATCGAACATGAGATTAATAAACTTCAATAAAAATCTCCAGGTTGAAAAAGAAAAACCACCTGGTTTCCTTAGAGAAATCTCAGGCATCAATGAATTGCTATAATTTTACATGAATTTAGAGTATGTGACTGTTTGCTTATTTTTGTTATAGAGAAGCTGGTCCTGAACTCACCATGGCACCCAGGCTGGCCCTGGACTCCCAGCAATCCTCTGGCCTCCCTCCCCAATGCTGGTACTACAGATATGCATCACCATGCCCCACTTATGTGGTGCTAGGGAATCAAACTCAGGGCCTTGTGCTTGCTAGGCCAGCACATTTAACCTCTGTGCCATACCTCCAGCCCTTCCAAACTGCTTTCTTCTGCTCCGTCCCTGTCAATTTCCCTGTTAGGTGCTACCACTAAGAACTCCATCACCAGAGGTTCGTTATGCCTGTTCCAAAGTTTGTGTGGAAGAATCACACAGCAGCATGTTCTTCAGTGTCTGAGTTTTTTGACTTGACATTATATCTAAGAGCTTCATCCACAATGTCAGAATTTGGATCAACAATTTACACTTTCTTTTCCAGGGGTCAAAAACTGTTCCAATTTCAACTAATTAAAGGTGTGATGTTTCAGGATCTGGACTGCCAAGATTTATATTTATAATCGTTGGCCCCAAATGGACAACTTTGCCTTAATGATATGGACAGAATAGTTCCAAATGTAGAAATACAACTAACTAGCAGGTAAAGAAGAAAATTTCAATCTCACTAGTAATCTAGGAAGTGCACGTTAAAAGACAATGCCATGTTTATCTTTGAAATCATTATTTTTTAAGTCAGTATTTGAGGCTTACGCTATTAGATTTTATCACTGGGACAGACTACCTGACATCTACAACTTAAGGGAGGAAAGACTTAATTTGGCTCACAGTTTCAGAGGGTCAGTCCAAGGTGGAAGCATCGTGGTGTGGCGTGCCAAAGCTGTTCAACTGGGGGAGAGGTGAAGCAGAGCACGGGGATGAGTGCCGGATAGATACAGTCCCTCCAAGCACAACCCCGTTGCCCCCCCAACTGGGCCCCCTGCCCTAGCAGCACACCCTAACCTCACATTCAGCAATGAAATTCAGAGACTTAACCCATTGATGACTATAGGGCTTTGTGATCTAGTCACCTCTCCATGTGTCTTACTTTCTTTAGTCAAGTTGACAATTAAAATTACCTGGCACATAGCAAGTGTTCGACAAAATGGAAAATTTCAAATGCAGCCAGTGAGAATACAAATAAGGGAATAAAATTCAAGCACCTCTGGAATGTTCCCTATTGTGACATTAATGTAAGGAGATAATCTCAAACGTAGAACGGGCTTAGGGCTTTTACAAAGATGCTCATCCAGGACACAAATAACATGAAAAGTAAGAAACCACTTAAATACTTAGCAGTTTGGAAGTGGTTATTTAAAAAATAAAAGTGGAGTGGGCTAGGTGTAGAGGCTCATTCCAGTAGTCCCAGCTACTTGGGAGGCGGAGGCAGGCAGATTCCAGCAACTTAGTGAGTACCGGCCTCAAAAATTATTAATAAAATGAATCTTAAAAAAGGGCTAGGAGTGCAGCTCAGAACTTCCTGGGTTCAATTCCCAGTACTGGAAAAAAGAAAAAAGAAAAGAAAGGAAAAGAAAGACATGTTTGTCTCTACTCGTTAGAGTATTATATTATCTTGAAGGTCTTGCCCTGAGCACATCTAATCAGCTGTGGGAGGAAGACTGAGACAGTTGTAGAAAGCAAACAAGTCTTTACAGCCTATGTCAGCCTACATCAGTCTGTTATGTTTTACATGACATATTGCAAAATGGAATTTTCTGGAATCCAGAGATTTATCATTCAACAATGGATATGTTAAACTCTTTTAAACTAATTAAAAACAAAAGGGGTATGTTTTGATAAGAGAACACATGTAAATTTATCAGTTTCTAGCACTTTTTCTGGCCGATGTGATCATGATTATCAAAGCAATAATTAATATTTATTATTTATTTCAAATATGGGTGCCAATAGATGGGAGGGCCTTGCTAAATGCTTTGAATTATTTTATTGACTCTCATTTTATCATGTTTTTTTTTTTTTTTTATCTTAAAGGGCAGAGGACCAAACCCGGGCCTCCTGCGTGCTAGATAAGCACCCTACCGCTGAGCTACACAACCAGGGTTACTCCCATCTGCACTTTGGGCACGGCCTGCTCGCACCCAGCATCTCGGGATACTTTCCTCCCAGGAATCCTAAGCGAGTTCCACGCCCACGAGGGATGGTGGCATATGGGCTGCCATCTAGGGATCCTAGCAGCCAGGTCCCATGCAATGAAGGGTAAGATTACACAGAAAACCCGGGGCCCTGGGTTTCCACAGTGCGCGCCCGGGTTACAGAGAGGAGGCACTGGCCTGGGCCAAGATCCCTGCAGCGCCGTCACCGAGGCAGGAGTCGCAGAAGGCCACGTCTGCGCCTTGTATGGTTTTTCTACATCACAGGTCAGTGAGCAAGGAAATGGAAATCCCTGGGAGGGGGGGATATGCAACTTCTACCCTTGACGGACTTGGCCCTTTGTGAGCGAGCCTTCCCAGCACCCCGCCCTCCCCTCCAGGCTTGTCCCGATTCATACCAAGCAGCGACAAAGGGGAGCCCCGCCACCCTGGTCCAGCTTCTTCGAAGCCGGCAGCGCCCACTCCTCTCCTCTCAGGGACACTCAACCTTGATTGCGAAGTGCTGGGCTCCCAGAGGGCTCCAGCTCCAGGGAAAACAAAACACAAAAATTAACCAATCCCCAGTAGAAACGTGATTCAGGGATTGGAGGTGAAGCACGGATCTTCAATCCCCCAGCACCACCTAAACTGGAATGGTGGTACAGGCTGGTAATCCCAGCCCTTCGGTAGCTGAAGCAGGAAGACTGCTGTTAGTTTGAAGTCAGCCTGGGCTCCATAGTGAGTTCAGGACCAACTCTGGCTGCAGAGTGAGATCCTAGATAGATAGATAGATAGATAGATAGATAGATAGATAGATTTTAAAAGAAACATAAATTCAGAGGCATTTGTGTTTTATTTCTTGCATTTATTTCAAATTTAAATTATTTATTTATTTTTGGAGACAGGGTCTCACTCTGTAGCCCAGGCTGGTCCTGAACTCACTGTGGAGCCCAGGCTGGCCTTGGCCTCAGGGCAATCCTGCTGCCTCAGCCTCCAAGTGCTGGGATTACAGGCATGCACCACCGCGCCTGGTTTATGTGGTGCTGGGGAACCAAACTCGAGTACTTAGTACTTGACTTAGTGCTTGCTAGGCAAGCGTTTTAACTGCTGAGCCATTCCTCCAGCCCCTAAATTATTTTTTAAAAACACATAATGAGTTTAAAAATTAAATATGGCTGAAATTTTAAAGAAAAGTGAGGTTGTTTGCTGCATTCTTCACTTTTAATGGTCGTGATTTTGTTTTTTCTTTTTTCTTATTTTTAAAATAAAGTACCTTTAGGTATTTATCATTTTTTAGGTATTTCTCAAGTTTTAGATGTTTACTACTGCCTTTCTATTATGAGAGAAAGAAACTAGTCAATTGAAAACTAATGACAAAACCTGTCTCCAAAAATAAAATAACACAAAATAAAATAAAGGTGGTTTCGGAGTTCTGTGGAAGTTGAGAAAATGTTTAAGTGGAAGAATGTTTTTATATTATCCCTTAGGCAACTAAAAGTAATTTGTAAAAAAAAATGTAATTAAAAGATGAAGGCCTGCAGCTTTTATCCTGAACTTGTCTCTCAGGAACACTTCCCTTCCTGCTCCTGAATGTCGAGGGTTTCCACAATTCTGACCTTCCATTTTATTCGGAGCCAAGGCACCGCCAGCCGCAGAGAACTCCTGTGCTCTCTGCCATCGTCCGGTCCTTGTTCTTTGCTTTGCTCCGTCTTAGTGCGTTGGGGGAGTAATCAACCTCCCTGTTCTCACCCCAAGTCCATTTCTGCGTTTTCCGTTCACCCCCGCTCCTCCAAAGGCTTGACATAGAGCAGTGTTAGACTCTGAGCAGATAAAAGGAAGGCTTGGCTCGCTTCTCTTCCTGAGGGTACTTGCACAATATCATTAGGAAACTCTCAGTGAGATAGCGCGCGTAGGATCCCAGAAAGGCGTTTGTGAGGTCGAGGTTCAGGGTGCTGAGAGAGGAGGTCTGGGGACTTGGGCTCTCGGGTGCCACCTCTCCTCCTCCCTCTGTTACACTGATGCTTGAGGGGACTCCTCAGCCACGAAGGGGTTAAGAGGCGGCCGGCATGAAGGCCAAGGAAGCGCGGGAGGAGGAAGGAGGAAGGAGGAAGGAATCCAGGGCCTCTGGAGGACGGCTGGCTGACGGGACCTGGCCAGTCTCTCCCGTGACTTGTAAATGGAACTGTTAAGTGAGTGGCAGTCCCACAGGGGCATCCTCAGAGGTGGAGGGAGGCAGGGGAAGAAGTGGTTGTTTGCACTTCCAGGTCAAAGGTAGCTCAGAGAAAGCACCGGTGCATTCTTTCTCGCAGTTCAGTGTCATGACTGTTTTTGTGTTCCCGGGGAACTGCCCACTCAGCATGCCTGCCTCTCTGCCTTGCCGTGCGATAAAGGCTGTCCCTGGTAACTCTGAGTGCCCACATTCCACTCAGCTCTTTATCAGAACATTCCTGGCTGAAGGGGGACAGATTCCTCAGACGTGCTGAAAGATGGGGTCTCTGCTGACAGCACACAGGGCCAGCCCCAGGCCGGGCCCTCCTGGACTTTCTCCTTCCTGGGTTGGAATTCCGAGGGAATGAACCTGGGCCGTGAGGCCTATCACCAGAGCACTCTGGTGTCGCCCACCTGGTTTATTCAGGGGGCAGGAGTCACAGCGTTCCCATCACTTCCAAGCTCTGGCTTGCACCATGTTCCACTCAGTAAGAACTCTGACAACTGGAAACTTAGGTTCTCTGTTAAAAAATAACAGCAAAAGGAAAACTTACTGGTGACAGGGCAAAGAGACAGGAAGTAACAGATTCAGAGGCCGATTACGTATCACAAGATAGAAATCTCTTCCGTGGATCTCTGGTAATGGATTTTTTTTCCTAAGAAGTTTTTGTATCCTCAGATGAAATTTTAATGAAATAACATTTCCCTTTTATGCAGACACACCAGTTCATTTATGAAAATAGACACTTTCTAGCCATGTGTGTTCATGAGGAGGACTTTTCACACACAGAGATATGCACACACATGCTCACATGAATACAACACTGGACACTTTGCAAACATGGCCTATGCAGAGAAGGATTAGGGTATGCAAGCAATTTGCTTTCCTAAGGTGTTTCAGCTGCCTTTCTGGGGCCTGGCTGGGTCTAAAGGATCTACTGGATTCTTGGTCTAACTGACTGACCTGACTCACAGGCCAGTGACAAGTGTCTGAGCAGTAGCAGCCAGCCTAGAGACATCCCCTTTGACTGCCATCACCCCACCAAAACCCCAGTCACTCCCAGAATAACATGACAGTTCAAGTGTTTCCATCCATGCTTGGATGGAGGGTCATGCTGTACCCTTCATCAGCTCCTAACAAGGGACTTCTCGAACTCCAGTGAGCACCGAGAGACAAATTATAAACACAGTTTCTGAATCAGGATTCCTGGAGTGGGGCCTGACAGTCAGCATTTCTAACCAGCTCCCCAGGGACACAACTGCTTTCAGTAACAGACAGTTCAAGCAGCCAGGCCTTACAGAACTTTGCTCTAGAGATAGCAGACAGCCCACAGAACACCTGAGGATTTTGTCCTCGACTCCTTGGCTCATAAGTCTTCCCTTTCCTCTATGGCTCAGGTCCTTAGGGCTGCCCTGTGCTGTCCTTGTGCCATTCAAGGACTGAGTGTCACCATGCACACCACCTTTCTCCAGCTCCCCACTGAAAGAGGGTTCAAACTGCAGTATCAGGAACCCACCATACCTGCAGCAGGCACTGTGCCACCTACACACTCCTCATATGGTAGCGGTCGCTCATGGAGTGTGTGGCCTTCAGACCTCTGATCCAGGGGAGCACACAGAGGCTTGATGATGTTTTTTGACTTGTCAAATGTCAGCCAAGGGACAATGAAGCTAGGGACCCTAATCATTGCTTCGTACTTCTGCCCCATGACTGACAGAGATGGTGAGTATGGGGACAGATCTGGAGCCTAGATCTTAGGCGCTGAGCACTGCTCTGGAATCTGTGTCTAGTTCCCCCAGCCACAGGAATCTATCCTCACCAAACAGGACCTCCTGCGTGCAGGCACCAGAGCTAGGATTGAAAATGAGAGGGCAGGGTCTCGCACTCTTGCTGCAGGAGAAAGCAAAGGTGGTGTGACCTTCCTATCTTGAGGCTTTAAGAAAGATGAAGCCACAGGGGACAGCATGCTTATCTCTAAAGGTGACCCTCAGATAACCTTTGCTTCCACTTGCCCCTCTCCCTCTGCTCTGCTCCCCCACTCCCCCAGAAGACTGAAAAGGACATTCAGGGAAGGCACGCATTTACTCTGGAATCTTTACTATCCAATTGTCTACTGCAGTAACTGCAAAAGAGACATAGGCTCTCTGTCCCCAAACACAGCAAAGATCTATTAAGCTCTTGTTACACACACACACACACACACACACACACACACACACACACACTATCTACCAAGAAAATAAAAGTTTCAAAAGTGGAAGAGAGAATATGTACACACTTGTGAAAAAACAAACTTTTAAAAATGTGGGAGCCAGATATATTGACACACTCCCATAATTCTAGTAACTCAAGAGGATGAGACAGAAGGATCACAAGTTCAAGGCCAGCCTGGACAGCTTGGTCTTAGAAAGACCAATAAATAAATAAACAACAAATAAATAAAGATGGGGATGAAGACCAATATGAGTCCTGGGCTGAATCCCCAGCACCGCACATGCGTGTGCACACACCTACACCCACCCACATGTAAGAATTTAGGAATAATCCATCCTCATATAATTGCTTCCTTATCTTTCATCAGTCTGGAGCTACTTTTTACTTCATTAAATGTGGTAGCTTTTTGTCACTGTAGCAAAACATGTGAGTTGACTTAAGAGAAAAGGCTGTTTTAGCTTATAGCTTAGGAAGCTTCTGTACATGGTCTGTTGTTCCTGTTGCCTTGGGCCTGTGCCAACATGACACATCATGGGGAGAGAGCATGGCCCAGCAGCACTGCTCACCTCATGGCTAGGAAGCTAATAAGAGACAGAAAGGCCACAGTGTCCCATAATCTCCTTCAGGACACTTCAATGACCTCAGGACCTCTTACTAGGGACCACCTCTCAAAAGTTCTGCTACTTTCCAGTTGCATCACCCTGGGGACCAAAGACTTTGTGGGACAGTCAGCATCCACGCCATATCAGAGGTCTATACCAGAAGTCAACGATGCTTAGATGGCACTTTGTCATTTTTAACTAAGTATCTTATTCTTGGCTATTCATTAAAGCAAAGTTTTTAGTAGGTCCAAAGATCAAACTAATTTTTACTAAAATATATCCTTGAAGGAAATAAAGTTAGTTTCTCTCTGTGTCCCTCTCTCACTCTCTCTCAGAAGATCAAACCAAGGTCTTGCATGTGCTAGGCAGTGCTCTACTCCAGAGCTATACTTTCACCTCTTTTTTTTAATCACTAAACTTTTCCCTAATATGGACAGATCGTACCTTCACTAACAGTTGATGAATTTCTGCATATTGAAAAAGGCTATAGTGGGCGTTTTGCTACAAAAAAAATTGGCATTAACCCCAATATTATCTTTTTCAATTACAGTTTTTTTTGTTATTGTACAAATTCCTCTTGATTTTCATTGCTACTTTGCTTCTAATTCTGCCAACATCTGTATCTTGAATTCCAGCATTTATAAATTTGATTTTGCCATATGAGAAAGTACCTTTGCTTCTTTGGTCAAATTTTAATCATGTATTTGCTTATATCATTATTTGTTATAAAAAAATATGAGCATGTCTCTTAAAATTGACTTTTCTGGCATGGTTAAGTG
Organism: Ctenodactylus gundi; assembly: GCA_004027205.1. Lineage (NCBI taxonomy): Eukaryota > Metazoa > Chordata > Mammalia > Rodentia > Ctenodactylidae > Ctenodactylus > Ctenodactylus gundi. The sequence goes on along the minus strand of PVKB01004365.1, from coordinate 26,203 downwards.
TGGCCAGGGGTATGTGACGCACATATTAAAAAGGTAGCAAGGATGAATTTTGTCAGATTAAACTTTTTACAACTTCAGATTGTTAACGTCCTGGCTATACGTGTTGATTCTTTATCAATGCCTCTTACACTGAAAGCTAGTAACTAAATTACCCAGAACCTCCAGTCTTTATGTGTTCGAAGACTGGGAAGATGGTGGGAAATATTTTTGTTTCAAATGAGACTGAAACGCAAGGAGGGAAGAAATGTATGAATAGAATAAAATGATTGTCAACACCTTAGGCTATAGCTGACATCTGTATGAAAAGAAGATTAATTTATGCAGATGACACACATGCCAACTGTAACAGTGTAAATTAGATACCAGAATAAATTTTCCCTCAAATATTTTAGTTTTCCAGGTTTAACAAATAAAAACAGGATCTCAAGTTAAATCAGAATGTGAGATGAATAATATTTTACTTCTTAATTTAATTTTATTATTTTCATTTATTTTATTATTAATTTTGGGCCAGCAGTCCAGGCTAGTCTTGAATTCACAGGGGAAAATTATAACCACCACTCTCCTCCACTATACCAGATGAGCAACCAAAGGATTCAGACAAAGAAATTATAGAGTAATACAGGCATTCTCAAAGTCAAACTTTTTGAGTTTACATAGTATCATGTGCCTCGCTTCTGAAGCCTTTGTCATCTTCACATCTATAAATGTATTTTCTTAAACAAAGTCTCTCTCTTTCTCTGTAGCCCAGGCTGGTCTGGAACTCACCATGTAGTCCAAGTTGGCCTTGAACACATGGCAATCTCTTGTCTCAGCCTCCCTAGAGCTGGGATTGCAGGCATGTGCCACCATACCCAGCTATTATGTGGTGCTGGGGGATCAAACACAGGGCCTTGTAATTGCTAGGCAGGTGCTAACCGTTCCATCATCTGTAAGTGTGTTTTTACATGGGTGTTTATTTGTATATGTGTTTTGCTACTTGGCATTGAAGCCGTGATCTATTCCCCTAACCCCTTTACCTGTGTTTCCATTGTCTCCTCATCAGGAGACAATGAGTTTGGGAATTTGGTTCAGCTTCATTCCCCATTGTAATCCTGAGAATGGAGCAGAGTGCCCGGCACCAAGTAGGCACTTGACACGCACTTATAGGATAAAATCATTAGATGTAAAAAGAAAACCACATGAGAAAGGCAGAGGAATTCAGAGGTCAACAGCACAGGCTGTGCCGTGAGACATATCTGCTGCTTCCTATTGGTTAATGGTGCATCTTTAGGTGATATCTTAAAGCTCCATGAGCTTTTTTTAGTTTACTATAAACTGGAGAGAACTCCTGTTCCCAACTGTGAGAATCCACTGTGAAGAGTGGACGGCAAGTGCCATACCCAGCACCTGATGGCTACTTGGTAGATCGTAGCTATAAGTTTTCAAAGTATTACAAAGTTTTTAAAATGAAGTTTATTGGCAAAAATACCAAAAATTATTGATCTGATTTCTAGTCTTAATTTCTAAAGAGAAGGGAAAATGTCAATCCTATTCATAGGTGTTCTTCATGCCCTCATTCCATTTACTGATGTTCCAGAGCCAATGTTTTAATGTTTATGCTTCATGCACTGAGAGCCAGCCGACGTGGTCACTGTCCCTCCCAGACACGTTGGTGAAGGGTCTGCAACCCATCAAAGCTCACTACAGCTGCAGCCTGCGATGTAAAGGGTTCTGGTTATATTTAGTGCTAAGCACTAAGGGACAGATAGGGCTGTCAACCCATGTCCTGCAGGAGCCCACAGAAGGTCTGCAGAGCCCAACTTCTCAAGGACCTCCTTCCTGTGAAGCAACCAAAGCTGCTAGCCAGTAAAAATGTCAGAGCTTCTCATCTCACTGCCACCACAATTTATTGTCTAAACTGATCCAATTAATACAGGCATGTCACACATACTTGTTGTACATGTGTGCATGGTAAGAACACCTAAAACCTGCTCTTAGTAATTTTCAGGTATACACGCGTTGGTGCTAATCGCAGTTGCCATTCTGTGGACGAGGACTCTTCTAGGAGAGATCTACTGGATAATGCCCAGCATGATAGGCATTCAATGCAGATGACTAAATTAAGAACCAAATGTGTGAGTTACTTTTATAAGATTCCAGTAAATGGACTGCTGCCATAGCTCAGTGACGAAAGCACTTGCCCAGCATGCACAAGGCCTTGGGTTATATTTCCTGGCACCACACAAAAGATTAGGTGGGCATGGTAGTGCACACTTGTGATCCCAGCAATTGAGAAGCTGAGGCAGGAGGGCTGCCAAGGGTTTGAGGCCAATCTGAGCTACATAGTGAGCTCAGGACTAGCCTGAACAATAGTGCAAGACCCGTCTCAATAAATAAATAAATAAATAAGAATCCAGTAATATTCTCAGCATTGCAAAATTCTTTAATCGAAGACAATGTCAAAACTTCAGTGATTTGAGTTGAAGCAGAACACCTTCCCGGCACTGGGGTGGGGGCAGGGCTGGGAGGGAGCTCAGCCTATGCAAGTATGAAATAAGGTGAGACTTCCTTTACAATGAAATGTAATCAAAGGTGCATCCCTCACAAGACAAGAGTGACAAAGTTGGTAAGCATGACAAAGAAAATGACCTACCCAAAGTTTATGGTCAAAGGAAATAATTTCTACCCAGGTTTGACCTCTTTGGCAAAGAGGTCACTTGCAGGATTGGTAACTGACAAGCTCCGAAATCAAATCTCTCCTCCTCATTCCAGGTGGCAGATTATCGTCCAAATTTTATCATAGAGATCTGAGCATCCCCTGGTTTCATCTTTGCAGAGGTTCTAAAAGCAAGGCCCTTGCATATTAAGGGGGCAACTATGCTCTAGAGAAAAGAAAGGAAATGAAGTATACAATTTTAAATAATGTAGGTCAAGGAAGGTGTGTTAGATCTTTAGGCCTGTTGTTACAAAGTACCCTAAACTAAGTGATTTTAATAACAGAGATACACAGTGTCACAGAAGTTAAAAGTCAGGGTGATTGCTATGCAAAGTTTTTTCCACTGAACAGTGAGGGAGAGATGGTTTCACGTCTTCCTCCCAGCTCTGGCAGCCTCAGATTCTCCATGGCTTGTAAATGGCAGGTGGACCCTGTGTCTTCTCCACAGTTTCCCTCTGTACGCGTGTCCCTGCATTCAAATTCCCCCTTCTTTTACACAAACAAGAATCATATGAGGTGAAGGTCTGGCCCACCAACTTCATTTTCACTTGATGAACTACGAAGACCCTATCTCCAAATAGGATCATATTCACAGGTACTGGAGGCTACCAACCTGAAGCATTTGGGGGAGGAGGAAAACACAATTCAACCCACAACAAAAGGTTTTACTGAAGATGCCATCGGGCAAAAACCAAGGTGAGGGGAAAACCAAAAACCAAGGATGGGGAAGCTATATAAAGAGCCAGGTCTACACAGCACAGGAAACAGCCAGTGCAAAGGCCCTGCTTGCTCTACAAAAACAGCATCTTGGGGCTGGAGGAATAGCACAACAGTTAGAGCACTTGCCTAGCTGGCACAAAGACCCGAGTTCCATTCCCCAGCACCACGTGAGCGAGGCATGATGGCACTAACCTGTAATCCCAGCACTCGGAAGACTGTGGAAGGAGGACTGTGGTGAGTTCAGGCCAACCTGGGCTACATAGTAAGATCAGGGCCATCCTGGACTATAAGGCAAGACCCTGTTTCAGAAAGAGAGAAGGAAAGAAAGAAAGAAAGAAACAAAGAAAGAGAGAGAAAGAGAGAAAGAAAGAAAACTGATGAGTTTGATGAGTAGGCGTGCATAGGAAGAGTAACTTTTCATGACAGCATAGTAGTGTCAATACGAATAACAAGAGTTAATTGCATATTTCAAATGGGAGATTTGAAGCAGGGCCTTTGCACTGAGCTGCAACCCCAGTCCTTTTTATATTTTACTTTGAGACAAGATTCTGCTAAGTCACTCAATTGCCCAGACTAGGTTCAAACTTCCAATCCTCCTGCCTCAGCTTCCCAGAGTGCGGGGATTACAGGTGTGTGATACGATGCCTGGCTAGAAAAGTTTTGAATGTTTCCAAAACAAAGAAATGAGACATGGTTGTAGTGATGGATATACCAGCCCCCATACCTGATCATCCTGCACATGGGCACACAGCCATGGCCGGGGTGGACGCAGTGCACCCTAAGTATGCACAGTGACTGGTGTTGACTGGAAAATGGAAGCGATAGTTGCCTAGGAGGTCAGGGGGACAGTCTCCAGCAGAACAATCTTGAGGCTCAGAAATGAGCCCTTGCCTCCCAGACGTTTCAAAACGCGTCCACTCTTTGGAGCCCTCCAAGATTTCCTGGTCTACCCCTGCAAAAGACTGCAGACTCTTCCCTGAAGGCTCAGTATATAGCAACGAAACGCAAGGAACGAGCACCCTGCGGTCCTGTATGCTCATGGTGACCAGCGTTTGTGGGCGAGGCGGGTAGATGCATTTGCCCACATTCTCCTTCACCTCCTCTGCAAGAAGTGGCTTGCCCACTAAACCGCAGGAAAAACACAGGACAAGCTCACAACGGTGAGTGTGCCTGGAGGCAGGTAAGGGGACAAAGATTGGGCTTATCATTCAGGGCATGCATAGAATTCTGCTGGGCTCCTTTGCTGGGGTCCTGTTGCTTTCATCCAGCAGCGTGACTGTCCCCTCCGTGGTTATCGGTAGCTTCAATGCAAATGTTCATAATTTTAAAAGACTACTTGCCACTAAAAGTAAGCAGAAAGAGCATAAATGTCTGCAGTTAAAATGTAGATTAAGACGAACGACCTCGAATAGAAATCTGACAGCGCCTGATCCTTCTCAGAACAACAAAGGGACCCATGGAGCTTTGCAAACTCAGCCCCCGGTTTGGGCACTGGAGTGTGGTGGTGGCACAGCGCCGCTCCCTGGGCTCGGGGTCCCTCTCCCGCACCGCAAAGGGGAAACAAAAGGGGGGAAAGTTCTCCCGTTTATCTCATTTTTCCTCACAAGGGGAATGACATCAGCAGTTCTCCAGTCCTCCCCTGAGTCCTCCCCGGCCCTCTGGAAGGCCCTCAGCGGCCCAGCTCCCGCCTGCCCATCCGCCTGCAAATAACGACCCTTCCACACAGGCTCTGCTCCCGCGGTGTCCGGAATGTCAGAGTAGACACTCACCCGCGGAGGGACCAAGCCCCCTCCCTACCTTGCTCTGGGCGGCAGCTCTGCTGCCTCTGGTCCTGACCCCCAGGCTGGCTGTGAGCCGAAGTCCTTTGTCCCTCCCTCCCCGTGGCTCTGGACGACCTTCCTTGCTGCCCAAGCCAGCGACAGTCCTCTCTTGTCTCTGAAGCCATTCCCTATCCAAACCCTCGGGCCTCCCCCAGCTACATGCTGGTGACAAGCACCCTTGGCTTCTGCACTTGGGTGGGCCCAGAGCCACCAACACATGCTCAGAGAATGGCAGGGGGCCAAAGAACTAGACTCGGCCAGCTTCAGAGCCTGGCACCTTCTGGGATTGTGTGCCCGCCTGTGCGGGTGCTGGGACTGGAGCCCATTTTTTTGTAAATTGTTCAAGCTGAACTGGACCTTGAAAATCCTCCTGCCTCGGCCTCCCGGAGTGCTGGGAAGACAGGCCTGTCACACTGGGCTCCACTCTGGGATTTATTATTATTATTATTATTTTTAATGTGGAAGCTTTTTCCTGTTGTTTCCTTTCCAGAGCTCCATTCTTTCCTTCAACGGGAAGGAGCCTGGTGGCTGTGGGGTCAGGCTGCGCTGAGGTCGGGCTTCCCTCTGCAGGAACTGGTGGCAGGGACCCGAGAGACAGAGGAGGAGCCGGAGCGAAAGGCTCTGTGTGCCCGGCAGAGTCCGCGTGGAGCCTGTGAGACCCACGCGTGCTGAAAGCCACCAGAAACCAGGCTGTGTGTCCTCGCACATCTGGTGTCCTCCTACGTTCCCTTTTCTCTCTCCAGCCCCCCTCCTCTAGTTTGTCTTCCCTGGGTGCTGTTTTGATGTGCTGAGAATTAAACCCAGGATCTTGTACGTATTGGACAGGCCTCTAAGTTACGTATCTAGCCTTGTATGATGTAAACTGCGCGCGCGCGCGCACACACACACACACACACACACACACACACACACACCCTAGTATGATAGGTTCTATCAGCCTCATTTTATACATATGAAAACAGTGAGGAGAGCCTGAACTGCACTCAGTTCTTAGTATAGAGTTTGTGCTCTTTTGTTTAAAATTAGTCTGCCAGGCCTGCTGGTCCAGGCCTGTAATCCCAGTACTCTGGGAGGCTGAGGCAGGAGGATCACAAGTTTGAGCTCAGCCTGGGCAATTTAGCAACTTAGTGAAATCTTAACTCAAAAATAAAATATAGGCTGGAATGTAGCTCAGTGTGAAGGTTGTAGAATCAATCTCCAGTACTACAAAAATAAGTAAGAAATTATATAGGAATAGATATTTTCATTGTTATGGATATGCGATAACACACATTCCTTTTACAAAGTTTGGGAGACAGTATAAACAAAAAAATACCCCAAATGCCGCCATCTGAGCATCTGGAGAGAGCGGCCCTCTACATGGAGAATACCTCTGGTTGTAAAATTTTGCCACCTGCTTTCTGCCGGTCGCTTTTGGTTTTGGTTTTGGTGTCTTTATTTAGGGTAGCTTTGGGGTCTCAGCAAAATTGTGAGGAAACTCCAGAGACTGCCTCACACAGGCGTCGTCCCCCCCCCCCACACACACACACACTCATGCTGTTGCTACTGCTCACCCACACGTCCCTGTCCCCTGGCATCCATGGGGTCCGTGCTTGGAGTTGTACATTTCATAGGTTGGTTAAAGGTTCAGTGACATGTGTCCACCCTTACAGTGTCACACAGAGTAGTTTCACTGTTCCGAATCTTCTGTGTCCTGTCTGCTCGTCTTCCTCTTTTTCCTAACTCGTGACAACCACTGATCTTTTTACTCTCTTCAAAGTTTGCCCTTGTTCACCTTTCCCAGAAGGACAGAGAGTTGGCATTACCCAGTACATGCACACTTGGTAACATGCGTCTGAAGTTCCCTCATCTCTTTTCATGGCTTGACAGTTTGTTTCTTTTTAGCGTGGCATAATCTTCCCTTGTCAGCATACACCACTGTTCTGTACCCTTTCACAACTTGGACAACTTGAAGGACGACTTGGGCACTTCTAAGATTTAGCAATTATGAGTCAAGCTGTCTGGAACATCCAGGTATAGGCTTCTGAGTGCACAGAAGTTTATAAGTTATTTGGGTGAAAACTCAAGGTGAGCAATTGCTGGATCATATGGTAAGAGCACGTTTAGTTTCCAACAGACTGCCACTTTGTCCTCTAAAGAAGGCGCACACCCCTCGCATTCTCTCCAGCAACGAGGGAGTGTTTGTGCTACTATGTTCATGTTGGCAGATTCTGGATTTCTGCCACTCTAATAGGTGTGCATTGCTATCTCATAGCTTCAATTTGCTTCTTATCCTGATGGTATCTGATGGGGTCTAGCCTGGTCCTGAACTCACTATGTAGCCCAGGCTAACACTTGAGCTGCTTTAGCCTTCTGAGCACTAGGATTATAGATGTGTGCCACCTCACTGTGGTTATGAGGTGCTGGGGAATCGAATCCAGGGCTCTGAGCTTGGTAGGCCAATGCTTTAACCACTGAGCTTTTTTTACTTCCTCATTTTCTACCCGTATATCTTCTTTGGTGAGATGTCTGGTAATGTCATTGCTCCCTTCTCTTTTTTTGAGTTAAGGTCTCTCTCTGTATCCAGGCTGGTCCTGAACTCACTAAGGAGCCCAGACTGACCTCAAACTAATGGCAATCCGTCTGCCACAGCTTCCCGAGTGCTGGGATTACAGTTGTGAGCCACCATGCCTCGTTTATGAGGTTCTGGGGAATAGAACCCAGGGTCTTGACCTTGCTAGGTAGCACTTTAACCACTGAACTATTCTTCCAACCTCCTCACCCCCTTTTTTTTTTAATTTAACTTGTGTTGTTTGTTTTCTCATTATACAAAGAATTCTTTGTATATTCTGGATAACATTCTTTTATCAGATAAATCTTTTGTAAATATTTATCCCCAGTATGTGGCTCGTCTTTCGCTGAGCAAAACGTTTTAGTTTTAATGAAATCCAACTTAATTCTTTCTTTCAGGGCTCATGCCTTTGGTGCCTTTGGTATCTGAACAGCCGTCACCAAACCTCAGCCCCCCAAGATCTCCTTGTGTGTTGTCTTCTTGGGGTTTTAGAATCCTGCAGCTTTCTCTTCTTATTGATCATACAGACTAATGGGTTTCATTTTGGCAGATTTGCACATGCACTTAACATATTCTCATCCCTTTCACCCCAGCTTGTCCCGTCCTTGCCCCAGCTTCACATTTGGGGTGGGCTGCTCAGTGCATATCACATATTTCATTCTTGCTCATCCCATCACCTGCCTTACACTCCTCCCCCTCCCTCTTGTGCCCTGCCTCTGGCCCGATGACAGTCTTCCGTCTACTTTCCTGTCTTCTGTTTCCAGTCTCTCTCAGTCTAACTTATTTCATTCGACATGGCGATCTCCAAATCGGTCCATTTTCCTGCAAACAATAGACACATACACACACATCTGTATACAATATGCATCTATAATATGACAGACATAGTACTCCATTGCATACACACACATTATATATGTCACATTTTCTTTACCTATTCTTTTGTTGATGGACACCTAGATTGGTTTTGTATCTTGGCTATTATGAATGATGCCACAAGGAAGAGGGCCATGCAGTGTACTCACATGATCGTTTCGTGTAGCCACCCAGGAGTAGTGTAGGTGGATCAAATGGAAACTCTATTTCTACTTTTTTGAGGAACCTCCATACTGATTCTCATAGTAGCTGTAATAATTTATATTCCCACCAGCATTGTGGAAGGGGTCCTTCTCTCCCATATCCTTGAAAGCATTTATTATTTTTTGTATTCTTAGTGACAGCCACTTTGACTGGGTTGAGGTGAAATCTTAACAGTTTTAATTTGTTTTTTCTTTTTTTTCTGATTTTTAAAATTTTGCCTTTTCTTGACTACCAAAGATACTGAACTTAAATATATATGGGCTATGGGCTCTTTGTCCTTATCTGGAGAAGTGTCTGTTAAGGTCATTTGTCCATTTATTGATTAAGCTATTTTATTTTTTTTTCTGGTGTTAGTTTGTTGAATTCTTTATACATCCTAACTACTACTCCCCTACTGGAAGAGGATTTTGTTCCATCTTGTAGGCTCTCTCTTTACTCTGTTAGTTGTTTCTTTTGGTAGGAGAAAAGTTTTTCATTTGAGATGGTCCCACTTGTTAATTCCTGTGATTATTTCCTGTGTTACTGCAGTCCCACTCGGCAAGTCCTTCCCTCTGCCTATGGGTTCAAGTGTTTCTCCTATGTTTTCTCTCAGCAGTTGCAAAGTTTCTAGTCTACACCTAGGTCTTTGACCCAGTTCGAATTAACTCTTTATGCAGGGTTTAAAACCTTCTACAAGTGGGAATCCATTTCGCCCAGTGCCATTTGCTTAAGAGACAGTTTTGCACATTTGTGCATGTACGTTTTTGGCTCCCTTTTTCATAGTCCGAGGGCTATAATTGTATATATTTGTTTCTGGGTCCCCTATTCAGTAACTTTAATCTATGTGTCCATGTCTACACCAGTAACGTGCTGTTTTTGTTACTCTCATTTTGTGGTACAATTTTAAATTGAGTATTATGATGCCTGCCTCCAGCCTTACTCTTTCTGCTTAGCAAGACTTTGACTATTCTATTTGTTTGTTTGTTTAATATTTCCATCTTGTTATTGTTTAGGTCTTAAACATCCTCCCCAAAATCTGACATTCCAAAGTTGTGCCTACCCAGTCAGGAAGTGTGAGATTGTGATTGAAGCATGTGCTCTCATCCCTGGCTCCTCCCCCCTCTCTCTACTTCCTGGTCATGTATGAATTCTAGAATTGTTTTGTCTGTTTCTATGAACATTACACTGAATCTGTAGAATGCTTTTGGGGATATGGCCATTTTGGCAATAGTAATTCTGACAATCCATGTGCATAGGAGACGTCTCCATCTTCTCATGTATTCTTCAGTTTATTTATTCAGGGTTCTGAAATTTTTATATTAGAGATCTTTCACCTTCTTGTATATCTCTTACGTTTCTTATTTCCTTTTCTCATCTTAATACATTAGATAGAATTTTTAGTACAGTTTTGAAAAAGAATGGTGAGATAGCCTTTTCTTGTTCCTAATCTTAACAGGAAAATTTCTAGTTTCTCATCATTAAGTATGTTATCTCTAAGTTTTTCTAGTAGGCATTCCTTACCAAGTTTAGTGAATTTCCCTTCTATTCTTAGTTTGCCTAGATTTTTTTTAAAAATGACAGATGAGTGTTGGATTTTGTCAAATGCTTTTTCTGTATCATGATCATGTAATTTTCTTCTTTAGTGTATTGATACGATGAATTATATTAATTGCTTTTCAAATATTAAACCAGCCTTGTACATTTTGAATACACTCAGTAAGGCTGTAATCTATATAATTGTTTTTATACATTTTTAATCCAATTTGCTAATATTTTGTTAAGGATTTATGTATGTATATTTATTTGACATATAGATGAATAATTTTATTTTCTTTTAATGTCCATGTTTTGATAGCATCCCTCACAGCATTAATTAAAAGTATTCCCTCCATTTCTGTCTTCTAAATGAGATAGTACAGACTGACACGGCATCCCTTAAACTTTTGGAGAATTCACCAGCTAACCCACTGGAGTGTGGTGGTGTCCATTTTGGAAGGCTTCTTATTATTGACTCATTCTTTAACAGATATACATCTATTGTTCAAATTTCTTCTTTTGTGAGTTTTGGCACGCTGTTTATTTCAAAAAAAATTGGCCACTTTCATCTAGGTTATTAAGTTTGTGGACATGGAGTTGTTCAGGGTATTTCTTTATTGTACTTTTAATATCTCTGGTATCCTTAGTTATACCCTTATTTATTTCTGATATTAGTAGTTTATGGCCTTTTTTTTTTTTTTCAAAGAGCTGTCTTTTGTTTTGCTGGTTGTCTTAGTTACTTGTTTGACCGAGCCTGCTCAGTCAGTCAAGGTGTACTCGAGTGGGAGAGTGCAGATTAAAAAATAAAAACCATGGACTCTTGCAAGGGACACTGCAAAAGACACTTTATTTTTTACAGTTTCTCCTCTTATAACCCAGTTGTTTACCAGCTTCTACATTTCCTTATCAGTGCTCGGCAGGAACAAAGAGCAGACCAAGGTGTGCTTCCACATTTCCCTATCAATGCTTGTTAAGAGCAGACCAAGGTGTGAGGAAGAACATCCGGCTTAGGCTTAAAGGACAGGTAGTAAATAATTCTTTGTAGGAAGGAATCCTGCCGAGGTCTGCGATGCTGAGGCTCTGGGGCCCTGAGGTCCCCAACACTTGTTCATTGCTGTGACTCAATACCTGACATCGCTAATTTAGGGGAGGGCTATTTAGGGCTATTTTAGCTCACACTTTCATAAGGTCACAAGTCCGTTGCGGGTGGGGGGGGGGGGGCGGTGCCAGCAATGGAAGAACATGGCAGAGACAGAGGTGGAGGCAGTTTCTCATGACATCACAAACAGGAAGGCAAGTTGAGACTAGTTGAGACTAGTCCTCCCAGGAAGGCAGAATGCAGCTTATATCTCCTTCCAAGTCTCCTCCCAGGGGTCAGCCCCTCCTTGATCCAGGTGTGGAAGGGATGGTAAGCCCCCACGATACATGTCAATAATCCAACTTACACTCCAACAACCCACCCCTCCAAACTAGGCCCCAATCTACCAACAGCACATGGTTCCATAGACAATCCACAACATTTAAATACATGAGACTTTTGGGGGACATTCCAGATCTTAACCACAATACTGATTTTCTGTATCGATTCTTTGTTCTCAGTTTCCTTGAATTCAGTTCCAATTTTTATTTCTTTTCTTCTACTTACCTTGGACATAATTTCTACTTTTTTTCCAGCTTTGTAAAGTAGTAGTTTAGATTACTGAATTTAGATCTTTCCTTTTTTTAAAAAATATATACATTCAGTGCTATACATTTTCCTCTAAGTACTGCTTTGGTTGCATCTCACAAATCTTGATGAATTGTATTTTCACTTAATTCAAAATATTTTAAAATTTCTCTTGAGGTTTCCTCTTTGAGCCATATTTTATTCAGATGTAAGCTTCCTAAACTCAAAGTTTTTGAGGATTTTCCACCTACATTTCCTTTACTGATTTCTATTATAATTCTATTGTTTTCTATTCCTTTAAATATATTGACACATGTCTGCTGCTCACATGTATCTTGCTGAATGTACTATGTGAACTTAAGAAGAATATGTGTTCTATTGTTAGGTGAAGTAGCTTACTCAGTTGATAAATGGTGATGCTGAGTTCACATACCCCTTACTAATTTTCTACCTGCTGAATCTATTTCTGATAAAGAGGTGTTGAAGTCTGCAACTGTAAGAGTAAATCTATTTATTCCTGTACTTCAGTCAGCTTTGCTTTATGTATTTTGACACTCTGACTTTATGTACATACACGTTAGGGACTACTGTTTCTTCCAAGCAACTTCCTATAACCTAAGTTTTTGTTATATTGTAAAATTTTATATTCTGCCTTTTCTCATTAAATATGGATCTTTTCATAGGCATGGCATCTTTTCACTTCACACATCCCATACGTTTTTGTCAAGCAAACCAGTTTGTGGTGATTCAACTACTGAAATATGTCATTTATGTGATCTGGAGCATGGCAGGACATAGTACAGGACATTAGGTGGAAAACAGTTAAGAGAAAACTTGACAGCTTGCAGCCAATATCAAGAGAAATGGCAGAAGAGCAGTTGAAGGGTCAGCTAACATTGTACAAGTGATCAGGTCAACATTAGCACAGACTGGACAGCAATATTCCCTCTGTCTGAACACCTGCTTTATTATAGAGAGTTAGGATCAGGTCCAAGGTGAAAGGAAGTTTGAGAGCTTTTAACAGAGTGAAGCCACACACATGAACAAAGGCAAAGCTAGTGCTCAGGCCCTTCATTCTAGACACCAGGGTCAACCCCACTAGTTCAGGCTGAGCGTCCAGCAGGTCTGCTCTGTGAGGCATCTAATCTCATTCTGAAACCTGAGGACTTTGTTTCTCTGTGCCTTATTTTTTTCCACCAGATACCCTGGACCTGCAGATAACTTCCTGCCTCCTGGGCTGCTACAACACAATTTGAAAGTTAGTCATGATAAATGTTATAAGCCTTCTTTAGTAACTGGCTCTGGGAATTGCTGCAATTACTATCCTACACTGTGTGCCTGGGCCAAGAAATCTCCTGTTCTTGGAATACATCTTAAACATCAGATCAGTGCTTATTGAATGAATAAATAAATGTTGGGGAAGACAAGGAAATAAATGAAATAGAAGAAATGAGTCAATGTAGGACTGATTTTTGAGTATCTGCTTGGAAGTTGAAGGTCAAAATGAAGCTTTAGTTTGGTGTTTCTAGCAGTCATTAAACTCACAGAAATCAATGGAAATAAAAATTGACTCCTTTACTAATAAACAGGACAAAGACAGGGTTCCTGGGGAAGTGATGTAAGGCCAGAGGCTAACCTGCCCCATTGTTTAAGGAGCAACAAAGACACCAGATACAATGAGCCAATTTAATTAATCTCATTAATGACTAATTTTCTAGTTAATAATTGACATCACAGAGAACCTGAAAACTGAAATATCAGTTATTTCAGCATTTTTATTCTACTCTGTCTAGATCTTGCTAACACATACCATATGATTCATGAAAACATCAGCAATGCAAGGCACCTTTTTACCCTTCTGAAGTATTCAAATAAATTGAAATAAAATAAGTTGAAATAAAATCACAATAGATGGAGAAAGTTAAGATGGTATATTAAAAGCCTGAAATATCTGACTGCATGTCCTCATTTAAGATTTCAGATTGTCCCCATAAGGTTACCACAGAAAAGAGTCAGGCCAGACATAACACGACAGCTTAGCTTAACGAGAGGAGTTCTAGGGATTTTGCTTTGTCATTTCCTCTTTAAATACAATAGAAAAACCCCTTTAGTTGGGGTTTTGGAACATTGCTGACTCTTCCTGCTCTATCTGACTGTAAAATTAAATGTGAGATCATAAATAAGAGGCTAGTCAAAAACACTCGGGGAATCCTGTCAAATAGAACCACTGACGTCAATGACTTCTGCGTGGCCTCTGATAGCCAGTCCAAACAATGAGAAGGATCACAAGCGGCAGTGGAAGTTCTGCTAAGCAGAGCTGAGGGAGAGAAATGGAGCCAAGCAGAGGCTCAGCAGAGCTTGGGTAGCCATGCTCAGCTATCTACTACTGTGTAATTAGCTCCTTCAAAACTTTGCAGGTTAATGCAACATTCATGTCATGGCTGTGGGCAGGAAGGTGGTAGAGTTCAGTCAGACAGCTTTTCTGCTCTTTTTGGAGTCAACTGAGATTAGACTATGGAGTTCAGCTGGTGGGTGGCATTGTATGGGTAATCCAACAAGGCTCCGTTCCTATAGCTGAGTAGCTGTAGGCTTAGCTGTCCAGAGGACACCCGTATGGTATCTTAGTTACCTGTTGTTTCTGGGACAGAATTCCCAACACCCACGATTTTAAAGAGGAAAGATTTATTTTAGCTCACAGCTTCAGAAGGTCACAGTTCATTCACAGGTGGGCGGCTGGAAATGGTGGAACCACACGTTGGTCCAGAGCTGGAAAAAGAGCTCCTTACAGCCTGGCTTCTTTGCTCAGTTGGTTAAAGCACTTGTCTTGTAAGAGGTCCTCACAATATTGCAGAACAGAGCCAACTCAGACAGGAAGGGCAGAACCAGCACACACCCCTCCGGGTCAAGACCCAAGCATCTGCTGCTTCTCACCAGGCCCCAACTCCCAGCAGTATCTATGGGTCATGAGGCTTTTGGGGGACACTCCAGACAAAAAATGACAACATATGCCTCTATAGGTTGCCATTTTCAGGGTAGTCAAGCTTCTTACTTGCTTACAGAAAAACTGTTCCAAGAAACCATGGAAACTACAAAACTTTTTATGACCTCACCTCAGAGGTGCCCAAACATTAATTCCAAATAATTCTATTGGTTATGCAAGTCACTGGGACCAGACTAGCCCCAGTGGAGGCATTACTTGTCACTTCTCAATGAGATGTGTAGCAAGAATGTTTGTCCACTGTTAGCCTAGAATGATGGAGAATGGGAAAAGTTTTTACCCCAGCAGAAGAAGACCACCTGAAGATACATTCTTTCACTTCTTCAGGTCCTTTTTCATCAGCAGGAGGGAGGATGAAGAGATACAGGAGGACTTGAACATGTCCTGTAAACTCTTGGACACTGAGGGACACTACAAACATCTTTGGAGACCTGAAACCCAGAGCTTCCTATGAGCAGTTTTCACTATTATGAATCTCAGACTTCACTTGAGAAGCATCTAGTCTATTTCTTCTGCAAATTCTTAGGCTTTTAGAGGTCTTAAAATCAGACATGCTCTTCTTGCTGCAACGTACTCACCAAAGTGAGCAAACCAAAGCAGATGTTCCAATCTGCGCATTCTTCAGACATTCAAATATATGTGTATCATAGTCCATTTTCTGTTGCTATAAAATTATCTAAGACAAGGTAATTTATAAAGACTAAAAGTTTATTAGTCTCAGGGTTCTGGAGTTTGATAAGTTCAAAAGCACAGCCCCTGCTTGCTACACCGTACATGGTGGAAGACTTACATGGTGAGGCATAGTGAGCATCTCATTTCTCTTCTTATAAAGCCACTAATACCATTATGGGGGACTCACTCTTGCAAACTCATCTAATCCTAATTCCCTCTTGTCTTAGTTACTTTTTTTTGTTGCTGTGACTCAGAACCTGACAGACACAAATTAGGGGAGGAAAAGTTCATATTAGCTCACAGTTTCAGAAGGTCACAGTCCATTCGTGGGCAGCCAGCAACAGTGGAAGCACATGGCAGAGGAAGAGGTGGAGGCAGCGCCTCACAGCATTGCAAACAGAAAACCAAGTCAAGTCTGGTCAGGTCCCAGCAGAAGGTAGCAGTATATATATATACTTTCAGGTCCCATACTAGGGATCTGCCCTTCTGGGTACAGCCTCAATGTTCTAATCCAACACACACCTGTAATCTACTTCACACACCTGTAATCCAGTCCACATACCTGTAATCCAATTCACACACCCTAATCCACCCCTCCAGTCCAGGCCCCAATCTCCCAACAGGTTCCATAGACAATAACATCCAAATACATAAGACTTTTGGAGGACACTGCTGACTCAAATCACAATGCCTCCCAAAGCCTTCACCTCAAAAAACCATTTACAAATGAATTAGAAGCTACATTTACAACACAACTTTTGGGAGATGTGTTCAAATATAATTCATAGTCATGTACAAATTCAGAAAATTTTCTTTTATGTATTCTAGTTCCTGTAAATCTAGATTGTGAGTGAAGATAGCCCACCCATTCCACAAGAGGCATTTATTTCCTTCAGCTATGAGGCAGGCACAGAGCTGGACATTGGCAATAGAAAACAAAAGGAAGAAACACACACTACATGGCTCATGGTCACCCAATATGTTACGAATATCTTTTCAAAAGAATCTTCAGAGTAGCTAGTCATTCAAACTCATCTATAGATCAAGAAGAAATCAGGCTTAAAAGTTAGGTGCCTTGCGTAAGGGCACACAGTGACCATTTACCCTACTCACAGATATTGAAAAAAAAATTCTTTCCCAGAAAAGAAGCAAGATACACTTCTGGGTATTTGGAAAGAGATTAATTGGGGGAAATGGGCTTTCCAACTCTCCCTCACATTTAGGTAGCCAGGGCTAAGAAAAGGGGACTGAGACCTGGTGCAACCTGCAAGTCCAGCTTTCCAAGTTCAACTGCAACTTCCCCAGGTCCCTTTGTCCTATTTGGCACTTTCAAACAGTATCCACCCCTCTGGTGATTTATCTGGCAATGTATAAAAGAACTACAAAACTATTTCTATCCTTTGACCCAATACTCCTGCTCTCAGAATATACCCCAAGGAAATATATAGGAGAGAAAAGAAAGCAAATAGCACAAAAATGTTTACTGTAACACCATTCATAACAGTGGAAAAATGGGACATGACCCAAAGACCAAAATTGGGAAAAGGTTATACAAACTGTGGTGCTTTAAGACAATGGAATGTTATGTTGCTATTAAAAGGAATTGAGTTTACAGATTGTGTTGATACATCGACGTGCACAAGCAAGATAATGCTAAGACACAAGAGAAGCATGTGAGGGAAAATGCATACAAACATAAATCAGTCTGTTTGGTATTGATAAGGATCAGAAGAGTACTGCCAAGAGTTGGTACACTAAATTTATAGCTTTTTTTTTCCCCCTTCTAAAGTTCATAGCACCATGAAAATACTAAATTTTGTTTGGGTCTAGAGTGGAAAAGATCCATCATCCCTGTTTGCTCCTGGTGCAGGGAAAGGGAACTTCCTAATCTGGAGATTAAGGACATCTGCAGTGCAATGTGTCTGCAGAACTGCCACCTCCCCGCTCTCCTAGTCAGATTAAGTGCCATGTTGCGGGCAGGGCACTGGCCTGCACCACTAAGCCACAGCTGAAGAATTACAGGCAGTTATGGGTGCCGAACTTCCGGGGAGACTGGTAAAGTGGGGCTCATTTCCAGGAGGGAGTAGGCTGCTGATGACTGCAGACCATGGATGCAGAGAAGAAGTGAAAATTGGGCCTGGTGATCTCAGCACGGCCTGTGATCTCAGCGCTCTGGGAGGGTAAGTTTAGTGATTTGCCTGGCCTAGGCAAATTTGGTGATTTATCAAGTCCTTATCTCAAGACAAAAATCTTTCTTTCTTTCTTTCTTTTGAGCATGTACGTCTTATTTTTTAAAACAGTACTAAATATTAATGTCAGGTCAATATTGACTTTTTCTCATCAAAATTTTCTCAAGTACCAGCCTACTGAAAGTTGGCTTTCTTCAATCCCAGGGTGACATTCTGTGCCTTGTTTTCTTTTCTCAAGCTTTATTAATTTTTTGTAAATACATAGATTCTAAATTCTGTAACACCTTAAAACCACGGGGTTTGGGGAATTAGTAAGATAAAAAAATTTTTTTTAAAGTGTTGGGGTGTAAAGGCCCTGTGTTCATTCTCTAGTACCATTAAAAAAATAATAAATAAATGAATGAAGAGGCAGAATGTCGACACCACTAGAAGCACGTGAGTAAAGTACATAGGGCTCCAGTCACACAAACAACTAATAGCCTGTTCTTCTGTAACCCTCATTTGACTTCCACCAACAAAGTAGGTTTATGACTCAAGCAGGAAACACAGTTTTGCTGACCCTTGAGGCAAAAGAGAAGACATGTGGCAAAAATGGAATAATCTGCCTTTCATATAGGAAGATAAATTGCCCTTCCGATAGGAAGATAAATCTTCTAACCAGTAATAGGACTTCCATTTCGAGTTGTTTTCCCAGGACTGGCTATACATGTTTGCATAGCGATGCTGTGTGAACTATATACAGCTACAAATGCAATATCTCATTTTAATTTTTTCAATTAAAATCTAACTGGGCTGAACTGGACAGCACTTGTGATCATGGACCTCATTAATTGGGCATGCAGCTGTCAGACACTTATTAATAATTTTGTTTTCCAACTATTAGGTTAGGCCCTTGGAGGAATGCAAGATATAAACCATGAGTCCTACAAAATACTTGTATTAACATGATATTCTAGTTTAATATTGAGAATATTTACCATAAAAAGCTGGTATGTGTACTCTGTAGAGTGAATCCAATGTACAGTTGTTCATGAGCTACTATAAAATGTACATAAAATATTTACACATGAGCAGCTGTCAGAGCATTAAATATTCACAAAACTTATTTTTTCTTATCTGTAGATAAAAGCATATAAACAAATGTTTTAATATTTTCTTCCCAAACTCCTGGGAGTATTGGTGGATGTGACCCCTCAATCGGAAGATCACAGGTCTTGCCAACTGAGAGATGAGTTCAATATACTAGCCAAACTGCCCCAGGAACAAATACATCAAGACATTATAAATACCACCATCTCAAAAAAATTAGGCCTATTGGAGTCGAGATCTGAGCAGTGTTTCCCAAACCCATTTAAAAGTATGACCAATAAAATTTTATAATAAAATAAATACAACCTTACAGGGAATAAACAGGAAGCTTTAAAAACAAAAGCTCTCACTATTAACCTCCGTAGGGCGAGGCTGTAATAGGTAATTCATTTATTAGCTCAGCATTTATTACAAATGTACTATGCACCTATTAAGCACTGTGCAGTAGGCATTGAGGATATAGTGGGAAGGAGGAGAAAGAAAGAGGGAAGGAGAAAACAGACAGTGGGTTTCTGAACTGGTGAAGATGATAAACAAGTACATGAAACAGAAAAGAAGCCAAATGGTGTAACTCCGGGGAGGAAGAGGGAGGTGGCTGCTTTAGACCAGGTTCTTGAGGCAGGCCTCTCAGTGAAATAGTAGCTACCCCAAGAGTGTAGGACAGAGCCTGCCACACTAGTGAGGGAAAAGCAGCAGCATGAGGCCCGACACCAACCCCCACCACTGAGGGGCAAACTAAAAGCCATCATTCAGATACTTGGGTGTCTACTTAAATGTACCCTACAGCGCCTACTTCGGTTTAGGTGTTCAATCCACAGAGGGAACACACAACGGACTCGAAGAACAGCTTTCCTCGTATTTGTTGATTGATACCCCATTCGGCGTGGTATTTATCTCCTCTTCTTGGCCCAGGTTCCCTGGCAAAGAAGACACGCAACACAGAGGCACAGAGACCATGCCTCCATTGCCATAGAGGAGCCACCCGCCATTCCCGCCAACGGTGAACCCTCCCAGATGAGCAGGGTTACCATGACCTGCCCCCAGAAACATCCAAGAACACTGTGGATCCTCTCTAAAGCTGTTCAAATTTCCAGCAGGGGTACCTGTTTAATCTCAGAGCACAAGGCTCTGGAATGAGCCCTTTGTAGGCCCCGCACTCGACGAGGACACTCCTGCAGGCAGACTGCTGGGATTTATGTTGCACTATCATCTGGGAATTGCATTCTGCTCATGGGGTCGAGCTAAGTGCCGTCAGGAATTCCAGGAAGAGCTTTGCTGAAGCAAGGGAGCAGATAAGTGGTTATGGCATTTTAAATGAATCCAGATGGACAGGCAGGTACCCACCGTGGCAGCACACACAGGGCAGTGTCTCTACTGTTTGCGAACTCACTTAACCCTCAGAAATTTGGAATCCAAAATGTTAGCTCTTTGCTGTTTAGTTTCACTTGATTTTTATATGCACCTAGATGACAAGAAATCACCCAGGACGCACTTTAGATAGAAAATGGGAACCATAAATCTGTCTTTGAAGTCCAGCTTGTCTCTCAGTCGAGGGTTTGGGGAAGACCAAGCAGTGCCACCACAGATCTTCAAGATGCAATTAACATTCATCTTGGCTCTATCTCCAGAGAGAAGCAGCGGGAAGGAAAGTCCCTTAACTTTGTTTATAGAGTGATAACCCTGCAGCCAGTAAAAATTAGACACTAAAATGGTAAACAGTAAAACAAAGAAAAACATCTTTCCCATGGAACCAGGATTAAGACACGTCTAACACACATACAACACATAACAAAACAGTGTCTCTTTACACAACTTGAAATCAGCATAAAATACAGCTCACGGTCCTATACAAAGGTAATTTAAGCCATTCTCAATAATTGTTTATGAACTTAAAACAGGTAGCAACCTAATGTGCCAAAATTCAACAAGGGAATTAGAATGTGTTCTGGAAAGTGCTTGTCTGATTTTGATCTCTAGTGAAATCCCAAAACTGATGAGTAACAGATGGTAAACAAGCACCGAGGAAAGGAACGAGTAAAGGATACAGCCAAACTGACATCACTCATTTCCAGAAGGTTTTGAAATGATTACTTAAGCAAATAACAAAGCTGAGGAGGCCCGTGTACTATGATCTGCAGCACACATATGACAAGACGTTCCCAGTCTCCATGTGGTCAGCAGGAGCTCTGGGCCTGCCAAGCAGCAATACCAGCAGGAGCAGAGCCCAGAGCCCATGAAATGTCAACCCCCGCAGTCAATTCTTTCAATGGAAACATGGAAAACTGGCTTACAGGGTTTAGGTTGTAACAAACAGTTGACATATTGGAATGTGGCACAGAGGCATCCACTTACCAGTCAGAGGATAGTCTCAGAGCTGCAGTGAGCATCTCTGAACCTTAGCAAAAATGGGACTTCCTCAGGGGGCCTTTGTGGGAATTAAACTATACAGCAGAAGTAAATGACACCTAGATAGGGCT
Organism: Ctenodactylus gundi; assembly: GCA_004027205.1. NCBI lineage: Eukaryota > Metazoa > Chordata > Mammalia > Rodentia > Ctenodactylidae > Ctenodactylus > Ctenodactylus gundi. Next base: position 4,728 of record PVKB01004365.1, on the reverse strand, counting down.
TCGGTAAATGTTGACATCCTTCTAGTTTTAGAAAGTTCTAGGTTCTAATACCATCCCAATAGCTCAAAATAATAAGGTAAAAATCCAACACAAAATATAGAACAAACACACACTTTATCTTAAAATCTATAAAAACTAACAAAAACTTTGAGTTTTTCTTTTTCTTTTTTTTTAATTGGGCTACAACTTTAACATGAAGAGATTGCTTTTAGGGGCCTGGAAAACATAGTCCAGTGGGACAGCTCTTGCTTAGCAGGCACAAGAGCCTGGGCTCAATCTCCATTATTGCAAAATTTAAAAAGAAAGAGAGACTCTTTTTTAAGATAACACATACTTTGAGGACACAGTACTAGTGGTGGTGTATGGAACATGGCTAATGGCTGGATGTTGCAACCAGGCAGAATTTGCTCAACAAAAGGATACAGTTCCAAAACATAAGACATGTTGATGAATCAAAGTGGTTTTCCAGTGAAGTAGTATGTCTCCATCAGCCTTGCCCCACAGGAGATTTTTTTTTTTTTTTTTGAGACAGCTCTGTTGTCCAGGCTCGTCCTGAACTCACTCAGCAACCCAGGCTGGCCCTGAACACACAGCAATCCTCCTGCCTTGGTTTCCCAAATGGTGAGATTACAGGTGCGCAGCACCACACCTAGCTTTTGAAGTGCTGGGGAATTGAACCCTAGGCCTTGGGCTTGCTAGGCAAGCATTTTAACTTGGCAGCTCCGCCCTCAACCCCAAGAGAATATTTTTGCATTGTGTCTGCCAACTTCCTTTAATGTCTACAGTCTCATTCAGGGGGCTTCTATCCATGGGTGCTGGTCCCCAGAAGATATATCCACCCTGTGCCTGAGTGTGGCCTTACAGCCTGGGCTCTTCCCATATTTGGAAAACGATCTGGCCCTGACACCATGTAACTGTACAATTCCGTTTCCCACCAAGGTCAGAGAGTGATAAAATAAATAGACTCAATAAACAAGCCTTGGTTCTAGAAAGGGCTCTATGCCTCAGCTTCCAGTCATGTTTAAATCATATTATAATGACAACAAGAGCATAGCTAATATGCATGTTTATCAAATGGGAGTCTTATAGCACAGTGGTCTCCAACATTTTGACCCCAGAAACTAGTTTATTTGAAGATTAGTCTTCCAAGGATGGGGAGAGGGCATAGGAGGATGTACTTGGTATGTAGTAGATTGTTGGAGGACAGCTTTGAAATGGTCAGCAGCAAAAGGAGGGGGCAGAGAATAAATCTCTGCCTCCTGTCAATCAGCAGCGGCATTAAAACCTGATAGGAGCATGCTGACAATAGGCGGAGCTTTACGTACTGCTCACCGCTTGCTAGCAGCTCTCTTCTGTCCAGTGGGCCTCCCAAGGCTATGGGCAGGTACTGGTCTGGGGGCTGGGGACAACACCGAAATCATCACTTCAAGCTACTGTACACGTGGGAAGTGATACAATAAATTAATCTCTTTATAATCAGGTATTCTGTAATTCAAGTTTCATAATTTACTTGATTTTGTCCTCCTTCTCAGAAGTTTGTGAAGGTTCTGACCCAGTCCATATGTTCATATTTCAGGAAAGATCATACAGTGTCATGGGACCTAATTATGTCTAAAATTTATATTGAATCAAATAACATATTTTTCAAATTTTGCTGTTTATAAAATCAAGGCATTGATGAGACATGTTTACAATGAACAGAGATGCAAAGATATATATAAAAGTGGTAGTGGACATTTGGTCTCTGTAGAAAGACATTTCCAAAAAATCACATATGCCAATGCATCTGCTTTCTTTGAATAAGGCCTTATTTCTTGTATCAACACATGTCAAAGTTATTAAAACAAAGCCATTTTGAGTCATGAATGTAGACGTATATCTATGTTTTTGACAAAAAAATAGAAACATTAAGTATTTTTAAAGTGATATAAAGACTTAAGATCATAAAATGGACTTTTAGGGGGTTTTTCAAAAGCAAAAGAAAGAAGGAAGTAAGCTAATATTAAATATGAGAGAATCTGGGTACTTAATTTTTGTCCATATATATAAAACATTAACAAAAGTCAAAATATAGAATGTCTTAATCCAGACGTGCTGCTACATGCCTATAACCCGAGCAACCCAAGAGGCTGAGACAGGAGGATCACAAGTTCAAGCCTAGCCAAGGCAACTTATATAGCAAGACTCTGTCTCAAAATAAAATAAAATAAAAACAGGGCTGGGTATGCACCTCTGTGGTTGAGCACCATTAGGTTTAATCCTCAGTACAAAAAAATATATATGTTACAAGGGTTCAAGATTGTTACTAAAGCATATGGTTAAATATATCAGTTGAAATTTTAATTTATATTTTTATAAATACAATATTCATGTGAATCCAGTAAGGCATACTGAACACACAAGCTTGTAAATCAAGACTGTTGCGATTTTCTATTGTTAGAAGTTGTTATCAGTAATTTCTTATCTCGGCCCTTCTCTTGTCAGGCTTGACACTAAGCAGACCTTCCCAGTTAAGAAAATATTCAAAACACTTTTTTAGGTTGTCTTGAATGGGCAACACCTTGAAAGCATTTAACCTGATTAGTGCTGCTCACACTCGGTTTCCAGTGGCTGGCAGAGCTCACCACAGAGCTCAGGAAGGTAGAAAGATACAAATTCTCTCCAAACATAACGGCCATGTCTGAGGAGGCAGCTGCACTCCTCATATACCTCATGGCCCTGAGTCTTCTCCAGCTCTGCTCATTTTTCTCCGTGGTAAGTTGTCCACACAGTACTTTGCCTTCTTGCCTAGGGAGTTGCCCTTTCTTCAAAATTCAGCTTGCCTGGGGCTCGTCTCCCACTTCCCACAAATCTACTTACTACCTTCAGTCCTTTACCTCTAATTAGTTTTCTGATTAAAAATGTAAAGATTGAATGTACAATAAGTTCTCTGTGATCTTTGGATGGTCAAGCAGCAAAATATCCTCCAACCCATTTTTTTTTTTTTAAGTTGAAGGGCTTAGGGAATTAGTATGGTTGTGCACATACCTGAGACTGTGACCTGTGAATGTAAATAATTAAGGATATAATTCAACTTGTAAAATGGTCTAGTAAAACACACACACACACAGCTTATTTTATTTTTAAAATCAAAAGTATTTTTTGTGTGGATGCTGTATGTATATTAAGTCAATAAATGAGCAAGTTTCAAACTGTCCATTTATGCGGTGGTATATCCACAAATTGTGCATAAACCACGTGGTTCTCTACACAAATAAATGAGATCAGTTTTTTCTTAAAAAAAAAAAAAGAGTAAGACTCACACTCTCGTTGATCAAACCAAGCACACAGGTGTAGTTTGATGAGAGGGATGGAAGAGCTATGGGTTCCAAGCACGGGCACCTGGGAAATTCATGGCCTCCGGTACAAAGGCAGGTTTTACAATCTGCCAAGTGCTAAGACAGTGTTCCTGGTTGCTACCGGTACAGGAGACACACAGAGAAAGGGAAGACCAGGAGAGGTGGGAGTCAAGGGCAGAGAGTGTGGGACCTTCCCGTCTTGCAGCGAAGATTTAAGCCAAGATGTACGAGAGGCAAGAAGAGATTTCTCCTTGGAAGGTGAGGTGATTGGTGTGGAGACAGGGGCTTGGGAGTCACCTGCGCAGGGTGATCCTTGAGGCTTAAAGGAGCGAAGGGAACGTGTCAGGGACGCACCACCCTAGACGACCACCCCTCTGGGTTTCGCAATCTCAACCTTCCATTGTCTTTGTCTCTGGAGTGCAGTCAGTTGCTAAGGCCTCTCTTCTAGATCTGCCTTTTCTTCACTGTTTTTGTTCTGTTTTGTTTTTAGCTTATCTATTCCCAAGTGAGAGGAAACCACATCCAGCTGATCTTGTTAGTTGCCATTGGCAAGTAAGCTGTGTTTTCAGTGCTGAGGATTGAGTCCAGGGCCTTTACCCTCCCCCGGCCTCTCTCTCTGCTTCTCTCTTTCTTTCTTTTGAGGCTCATCTTGTTAAGTCATTAAATTGCCCGAGTTGGGCTGGAACTTGTGATTCTCCTGCCTCAGCCTTCCTCACAACACTGAGTTTAGAGCCCGGAGCCCCACATGCAACTGGCAAGTAGACTGTGCCAAGTCCTTACCCACATATGAGCAGGTTGGACCTGGCATGGGTCGAGAGTCTGACTGCAGGGTTCAAGACAGGGAGTAAGAGTGAGCAGAGTCAGCGCCACGGGATGATCCAGGGAAACGCCAGGACCAGGCCCCGCGTGGACCCACCGGAGCGCCGCCAACAGCTTCAGCAAGCAAGGGGGGCCGAGTTTAGCGAGAGGGGAGCGTGTGACCAGCGACGGTGTTCCGCATTCTCGTCTGGCTGACGCCCTGGCACTCTCCGTCCTTCTCCCAGCCCCGCGGGCTGCGGGCTGTGCCTCGGGACAGGCGTCGTCCTGAGTGTCGCAGTCTGCTTTGCGCTGCTGTAACAGATTCTCACACACTGGTAACTCGTAGTGGAAACGGATTTATTGGCACACAGTTCTGGAAGCTGGGAAACACAATCCCAAGCGGGGCACGTGTGGAATCCTTCTTGCTGCAATTATAACATGGCAGGGCTGTGGGGTGGGGTGCCAGTGGGCAAAGCCCCTCACACGGTAACCTCATTAGTCCTCTTATGAGTCAGAGCCCTGGTGACCGAACACCTCTCCCGGGTTTCACCTCCTCGGTGGCAATAGCATTTCAGCAGGAATTTGGTGGGGG